>JARYGA010041784.1:0-41041 GCA_030545235.1 Helianthus tuberosus
TACCATGTTAAAACAATTACATTATTTCAAACTTAACACTTATGTTTGGGTTTTACGTTTATGCTTCCGCTGAACATTTAACTATGCTTTTGTTTTGAACACCTTTCATATTATGTGGTTGAATTTTATTTATTTACTTACAATGTTAGATATGATTGGTGGCCCGATCCTGGTCAGTCACGCCTCCAAGCGGTGATACTCCGCATGTGGATTTTGGGGGTGTGACAGATTGGTATCAGAGCCATTGGTTATAGTGAACTTGGTTTTAATAAGGGAAAAGTTTTTGTTAAAACCAGACTATAACCTGTACAGTGCTCAATGATCCACAACGACGCTTCACTCCACGTGCAAGGCTCAACACTATAGGTGATATGGTTTATGTTTATATTACCTACTTGCTAGTTACATAGAACTTTGCTTATGGTATGCTTAGATGAACGTAACAACTATTGTTTGAAAACACATATGTGCTTACTCTCTTCTGTCATCGCACTTTCGCGAACCTTTCTCACCTATGTTTCCTTTGATATGAAGATCATGAGTGGACGCGTTAACCTAACTCAAGCCCAGTTGACGGCTTTGAACAACGAACAACTTGCTGCGGCACTTGCAGCCGCTCAAGCAGGAGGTATACCCTGCAGTCGCAACTCACTCTAGGATCTTTAGATCCAACCCTCATAAACCAACTCTTGTGAATTAACTTTGTCCTATTCTTATGTACGCAACAGGTCAGCATGCTCAGCCACCTGTGTGCACATTCAAGACGTTCATGGACTGTCGTCCTAGTACTTTCAGTGGCACTGAAGGAGCAGTAGGACTCCTCCATTGGTTAGAGAAGCTCGAATCTGTCTTCGAGATGTGTGAATGCCCTGAGGCTCGTAGGGTGAAGTATGCCACTGGTACTCTAGAAGGCGTTGCGTTGACTTGGTGGAACACGCAAGTTCAAATGTTAGGGCTGGCAGCTGCTAATGCCACCCCATGGAACGACTTCAAGGAACTGATCAAGCGAGAATACTGTAACCGTGATGACATCCACAAACTGGAAGTGGAGTTCTTTAACCTGAAGATGACGGGATCAGAGATAGAGGCGTATACGAAGCAATCCAATGAACTGGCAGTGTTATGTCCAACTATGATGGATCCTCCCATCAAGCGTATCGAGATGTACCTCAAAGGCTTGGTACCAGAGATTCAAAGCCATGTGACTGCTGCGAACCTTGCTACCATCCAGGATGTTACTCATCTTGCTCATCGTCTCACATACCAGGCAGTGGAACAGAACAATCAGCCAAAGCGTATCGGTGCCGCTACTACTACTACTTTTGCTATTCCTAGTGACAACAAACGAAAATGGGATGGAGCCTCCAGCAAGGGTTCGACTTCAGTTTAGTCCCAGGCACAGCAGCGAAAGACTGATGACTACCAGAGTCCTAGTCAGCAATCTTCTGATATTCAAGGGCAGGGTGGATATCGAGGAAACCACCCAAAGTGCAACAAATGCAACAGACACCATAGTGGTCAGTGCAACAAGGGTCGTTGTCAGAGGTGTCTCAAGATGGGTCATGAAGCCAAGGATTACAGGAGCTCACGGCCTGCAAATCAGAATCGTCAGCAGCAACAGCAAGCATTGCAGAATCAGCAACAGTAACAGGGCAACAAGGGATGCTTTCAGTGTGGCGCTGAAGGTCACTTCAAGAGACACTGCCCGCAGTTAAATCATAATCAGAATCAGAACAATAACCAAGGGAACGGAAACAACAATAGGGGTAACAACGGGGGAAACAATGGAGACAATGGCGCCCGGGGCCATGTGTTCGTGATTGGTCAGGGTGATGCTAGGAATGATCCCAACGTCGTGATGGGTAAGTTTCTACTGGATGACTTTTATGTTAATGTTTTATTTAATTCGGGTGCCGATACCAGTTATGTGTCCTTAAAAGTTATTCAAATGCTTAAACGTACCCCAACACTTTTGAACACCAAGCACATGGTAGAGCTAGCAAACAGTAAAAGTCTTGAAGCCACACACATAGTTAGGGGTTGTAATCTCATCTTAGCTGGTCAAACCTTCTCTATCGACCTCATTCCTTTTGTTTTGGGTAGTTTCGACATTGTTGTTGGTATGTATTGGTTATCGCAACATCGAGCAGAGATCCTTTGCAAGGAGAAGATCGTCCGCATTCCTCGTTCCGGTGAAGAACCTTTAGTGATTCATGGTGAAAAGAGTGGTGCAGTTGTAGGTATCATCTCTTTCCTTAAGGGCCAGAAGTGTTTGCGAAAGGGCCACACTGCTATTTTAGCACTTGTTACTGACGCATCATCGAAAGAGAAGAAAATAGAGGATATTGCAGTTGTACGCGACTATCCTCAAGTGTTTCCTGAGGAATTACCTGGTCTACCGCCTCATCACCGGGTCGAATTTCAAATCGAGCTAGCTCCTGGGGCAGCACCAATAGCTCGTGCACCGTACCGCTTAGCTCCATCAGAATTGGAAGAACTATCTGCACAACTGCAAGAGCTCTTGGACAAGGGTTTCATCCGTCCTAGCTCTTTGCCCTGGGGAGCACCAGTATTATTTGTAAAGAAGAAAGACGGTACCTTCCGTATGTGCATAGATTACCGCGAACTCAACAAGGTGACCGTGAAGAATCGTTATCCTCTCCCGCGCATCGATGACTTATTCGACTAGTTACAAGGGTCGAGCTTCTATTCAAAGATTGATCTGAGATCAGGCTACCATCAGCTGAGAGTCCAAGACGAGGACATCTCCAAAACAGCATTCAGAACTCGCTACGGCCACTACGAGTTTCTGGTCATGCCATTCGGGTTAACAAACGCACCAGCAGTCTTCATGGATCCTATGAACAGAGTGTGTAAACCTTACCTGGATAAGTTCATTATTGTATTCATCAACGACATCCTGATCTACTCTAAGAGTCAAGAGGAACACGGGCACCATCTACGGCTTATTTTGGAACTGCTTCGAACAGAGCAACTTTATGCTAAGTTTTCGAAATGCGACTTCTGGCTTCGTGAAGTCCATTTCCTAGGCCATGTGGTAAACAAGGATGGGATTCATGTTGATCATCCAAGGTAGACTTGATCAAGAACTGGCCTGCACCCCGTACACCAACAGAAATCCGCCAATTCTTGGGCTTGGCAGGCTACTACAGAAGGTTTATCAAGGATTTCTCCAAGATTGCGCAACCTCTCACATCGCTAACTCAGAAGGGCGTCACCTATCGTTGGGGTGATGCACAGGAAGCGACGTTTCAGCACTTAAAGGATAGACTTTGTAGCGCACCAATCCTCTCATTGCCCGAAGGCACAGACGATTTTGTGGTTTATTGCGACGCATCCATTCAGGGTCTTGGATGTGTGTTGATGCAACGTGACAAGGTCATTGCTTATTCGTCACGTCAACTTAAAGTTCACGAAAGGAACTATACTACGCATGACTTGGAATTGGGAGCAGTGGTTTTTGCTCTCAAGATATGGAGACATTACCTGTACGGTACCAAGTGCATCATCTACACCGATCACAGGAGTCTCGAGCATATCTTCAAGCAAAAGGAGTTGAACATGCGACAACGTCGATGGGTCGAGCTCTTGAATGACTACGAATGCACGATCAAGTACTATCCGGGCAAAGCCAATGTTGTGGCTGACGCCCTCAGTCGAAAGGATACGACGCCTAAACGCGTGCGTGCATTACAACTTACCATCCAATCTAATCTTCCTACTCAGATACGAGATGCTCAGGTTGAAGCATTGAAAGCAGAAAACGTCAGGGCGGAGTCCCTACGTGGGTCAAGGAAACGGTTAGAACAAAAGGAAGACGGCGCCTACTATGTAACAGGGCACATCTGGGTCCCACTCTATGGCAATCTACGAGAACTTGTAATGGATGAAGCACATAAGTCTCGTTACTCGGTACATCCTGGTTCGGATAAGATGTACCACGATCTCAGAACTACGTATTGGTGGCCTAGCATGAAAGCTCACATAGCAACTTACGTTAGCAAATGTTTGACTTGTGCGAGAGTCAAGACTGAATATCAGAAACCATCGGGCCTACTCCAACAACCAAAAATACCACAATGGAAATGGGAGCAAATTTCCATGGATTTCGTTACTGGCCTGCCTAGATCTCAACGTGGAAATGATACTATTTGGGTGATCGTGGATCGACTCACAAAGTCTGCACACTTCTTGGCTATCAAGGAAACGGATAAGTTCTCCACTCTAGCAGACGTTTATCTTAAGGAAGTTGTCTCGAGGCACGGGGTGCCAACCTCTATTATCTCTGATCGTGATGCACGTTTTACTTTAGAACTGTGGCAAGCAATGCACAAATCTTTTGGCTCTCGTTTAGACATGAGCACCGCTTATCATCCACAGACGGATGGGCAGTCTGAACGCACCATCCAAACTCTTGAAGACATGCTTAGGGCATGTGTGATTGATTTTGGCACCGGCTGGGAAAAACATCTACCGTTAGTGGAATTTTCGTATAATAACAGCTACCACACCAGCATTCAAGCCGCTCCATTTGAGGCATTGTACGGACGTAAATGCCGATCACCTCTTTGCTGGGCAGAAGTTGGTGACAGCCAAATCACAGGTCCAGAACTTGTAGTAGACACAACGGAAAGGATTGCTCAGATACGGCAACGAATGGCAGCAGCTCGTGACCGTCAGAAAAGCTACGCTGATAAGCGCAGGAAACCACTCGAGTTCCAGGTTGGGGATCGGGTGCTACTTAAAGTCTCACCTTGGAAAGGTGTAGTCCGTTTTGGCAAACGAGGCAAACTTAACCCACGATACGTTGGACCTTTCGAAATTATAGAGAAAATAGGAAAAGTGGCCTACAAACTAAACCTACCAGCAGAACTCAGTGGAGTTCACAACGTTTTTCACGTGTCAAATCTGAAGAAGTGTCTGTCAGATGAAACACTCATGGTTCCTTTGAAGGAGCTCACTATCGACGATCAGTTGTGATTCGTCGAGGAACCAGTTAAAATCACAGATCGAGACGTTAAGATTCTCAATCACACCAGAATACCTCTTGTTCGAGTTTGTTGGAACTCCCGTCATGGCCCAGAATTCACCTAGGAACGAGAAGACCAAATGAAACTCAAGTATCCCCAGTTGTTCGGGAATAGTGCAACCACTACTGAGGCTGAAGCTACTGCGGAATTTCGGGACGAAATTCTAAACCAACGGGGGGATGATGTGACACCCCAGGAAAACCAGGAAACAACGCAACACAACTAGCTTCCTCAGTAACCACGTGCTAAATTTCGGGACGAAATTTCTTTCAAGTTGGGGATGATGTGACAACCCGAGTTTCCAAAGAAGAATCGTCGTTTCCAGTTTGTATCATTCTTAGTGGCTTTGAAGATGGGATGTTCTTCACCGGGTTTACGCTTGAATAGATATCGGTGGGATCCAAATGTGGTGAGATCATACATCTCTGCCAACTCCGACATTCCTAGGGCAATTTCTTTCTGCTCAATGATCCTCTCAAGGGTATATAAGACCCTCCAGATCATTGGCATGGCTTGAATATAGGAGATGCCAGTGAGGGAGAAGAAAGACTGGGTGAATTCAGGGAAAGGATATGTGTATCCTATTGTGAACGGTGTGACCGGGAAAGCTACCCAAGTTTCAGAAACGTAATCACTTAGAACGGTAGGATCAAACGATTTGAAATAGGTGTTCGCCGGAAAGCAATGCCGGATTCTGTCTATTTGCGGATCAGTGAAGTAGCACCTCTCATTCGCTAAATCTTTTATGATCCCCTGGCTCTTAAGAGGAATGTCCTTCTTATGATCCTTTGCTGGTGAGGATCTCAGCATCATCTTGATTGTGAAGAAGGTGAAGAAAGAAGGGACAGAGAAAGAAAACGTAAAG
Organism: Helianthus tuberosus; assembly: GCA_030545235.1. Lineage (NCBI taxonomy): Eukaryota > Viridiplantae > Streptophyta > Magnoliopsida > Asterales > Asteraceae > Helianthus > Helianthus tuberosus. The sequence continues at coordinate 5,917 of JARYGA010041784.1, forward strand.
GGAGAAAACGAAAAGAGATACCTGTTTGATCGTCGGATAAGAATTTAAAGGGAGTCTCTCTTGAATTTGAATGCTGATTGATCCCTATCCCTAACTCCTATTTATAATAATGGTTTTGCAGGATGGTCACCTCAGTGACGTCATACTCGTAACGGCTAGTCCGACTCCAACGGCTAGTTATCCGTTAATTTGTTATGGATAAGAACAAAATATAACTCATTTATTTACATAATTACTCCTTATATTTTGGGGGCAATTGTTAGGGGTGGATTTCTAAATGATCAGTGATCCTCAATCGCTATTGGGCTTAGTGATCCTTACTTCTGTTTAAATTGGTGATCCTCAGAAGTACTTCAGGATCAGGATCATGGATCATCATAAGGATCCTTGTACTAACGGTTGTCTACGTTGAATTCGAAATTGTTTTGCAGGAGTATCAACTTGGACTTGGCCTTGGCGATATTCCTGGAGAATATTCTATGTTTATTCCGCACGTGCTTGGCCAAAAGTGGACGTTGTGGAGTCGTGGAAGACTTGCACCATTTGCGGAATGTTAGTTAGTGTAGATATTTTCCATTTTTAAAGGGGTAGCGAGCTAATTAGAGAACACTTGGCTATTTTTGGCTACACACACACTTTTACAACTGCTCTCATCAGCTCTCGTTAACTCACTTGGCGATTGCACACATTTTTACACAATACACTATAGTGATCCTTGTACTTAGCTCGCTATCATCCGAAGTTGTATTACATTTCTTGTTTAATTTGAGTTGGTGATCGGTAGTTTCCATCACCCGAGGTATTTTATGCCGGAGATCATTCATTAATCAAGGGCTTTTTCCTCGTATAAATCTTCGTGTCACTTGTTCATTACATTTCATAGTGATCCTTATTGTTGTTCATCAATTCAAGCATCATACCTCACAACAGAAAGTTTGGTTGCATTATCATTGCTTGATTTTTTGACCAAAACAGTCACCCAAGATGCTGAGCTCAAACTTGCCACCGTCCAAATGGATCACGAACAGGCCATGGTTTCTTTCCGGGAAGGGATCAAAGCCTCTGCTATCGTCTCCCTGCTACAAGCTCGCATTAAGATGGCCTACGAGGCCAAGGAGACAGGCCTTGTATGCCCATCCTGGCCGGTTGAATCCTGGGTGGCCAAGCTGAAGGAGCTTGGAGGCAAAGCTGTGCCACTCCCTGCTGAAGCCGGGGAATCCTCTAAGACAGCAGAGGTGGTAGACAAGGCTGGAGATAAGAAGGATGCTGGAAAGGATGCTGGGACAGATGCTGGTGAGGATGCTTCCCAGGATGCTGAAGTTGGAAAGGCAGAGAAGGTTGGAGAAGATGCCGCTGTGTGAGGGCATTCAGGTGGGCAATGATGGATATATGTGCCAAGGCCGGAGCCCACCTTTTTGAATTTGAATGTTGGTCTTTAATCCCCAAAACAATTTACTTTTTCCGCACTTTACTTTTTTGCACCTGAACAATTTACATTTCCTGCATGCTTTTTGAACAATACAACAGTTGGAGGTGGATGGGTCTCGGTTTGAGATGAAACCTTCAACTGTTGGGTAATTATGTTTAAAAACTAATTGTGCTTTTGGTGGATGGATCTCGGTTTGAGATGAAACCAAAAGCACAAACTTTTGCTATGTTAATAATATAACTTCTCTTTTGACCTTATTATTGTTGTTATTAGTGCACAAATTTTACTTATGAAAACTATTTTGTTTGAACATTTTTGGGAATATTATGGGAACACATTCTGAAAATATCCTGACAAGTATCCTAAGAGATATCCTGGTCAGGATATTGTCATATAACTTAGAAGACTTAAGTCATTTGAAAAAAGGAGAGATCATACCAAAGACTCTTAGAGAGTCAATTCCAATCTTCCACCTTAGGAATGTCCCCAGTGCCTACTTACAAACTTGGATCCACCCTTCGAATAGTATAATGTATGTCCCCTGTGTACAACACAGAAATGCAAATGTATTCACACTTTGGCTTGAATAAATTCCGAACACCCCGAGGCAAAACTCTTGATATCCTGAAATGAATCCTTAGCATACTGGGGATAAACCCTTAATATCATAGGGATAAACCCTGATATCCTTGGGACAAATCCTGATTTTCATGCGCTACAGGCGAGAGTGTATAAACTCCAAATCTTAGAAAGGTGAAAACCTTTAAACCTTAGAGAGTATGAAAATACCCTTTCATGAGAGAGGGTGATCAATCCTCATATACCTTCAGGATCCAGGATATAGCCAACAGTAACGAAATTGTCAGCCACTTTTACATGAATTGGTCCCGCTACCTTGAACTATACCTAGATAACTTGCGCTCCAGGCGAGGTGTTTAAACCCAATTCGAAAGAAAGGTGAATACCTTTAAACCTTTGAAGGGATCAGGATCCCTTAAACGTGAGAGAGGGGGCCAATCCTCTAATCTTTAGATTTATCCTGAGTGCATATCCTGAAGCCATATCCTGAAACATATGCTGCAAAACAACTGTAAACTAAGGTGGGTGTTAGCTTGGCTAACACCCCTCCGATGCTTAAGTCAGTATTGGGTTCAAGATAATAAACAAATATATTTAAAAGAGATAGAATACATACCATTCTGGTATAGAAATTAAATTCTATTCTTACTTGAAATAGAACTTTAAGTGTATTGCATTCCAGGATCTTGGTAGCATATCCCCTTCCATATTCTTGAGTCTATATGCTCCTTTCCCTGCTTCTGACTCAACTTCATATGGTCCTTCCCATTTTGGAGCTAGCTTGCCATCGGCAGGATTAGTGGTATTTTGAAAAGCCTTTCTTAGCACCCAATCACCAACTCGGAATCTCCTAGTCCTTATATTCTTGTTATATGCTCTGGATATTCTTTGTTGATATGCTGCCATCCTTAGCCTTGCTGCATCTCTTTTTTCATCTATAGTATCCAAATCTCAACATAAGGCTTCAGGATTCTGTTCAGGATCATGTAGGATAGATCTTGCAGTAGGTATCACCATTTCCATTGGAATCGCTGCTTCTGCTCCAAATACCAACGAAAATGGGGTTTGGCCGGTTGCATTCTTTACCGTTGTCCTATCAGCCCACAAAACAAAGGGTAATTCTTCTGCCCATCTTCCTTTTTTGGCTCCAAGTCTCTTCTTTAAGTTATTGACAATTATCTTGTTCGAGGATTCAGCTTGTCCATTCGCTTGAGGATGTACCGGAGTAGACGTGATCATTTTGATTCCCCAACTCTTGCAAAAGTCAGTAGTCCGCTTCCTTATAAACTAGGACCCATTATCAAAAATGATTTCAGCTGGTACCCCAAACCTGGTCAGGATATTCCTCTTTATGAAGGATACTACTTCTTGGTCTCTAACTTGAACAAATGCTTCAGCTTCAACCCACTTAGAGAAATAATCCGTCATTGCTAGCATAAATACTTTTCCTCCGGGAGCTTTTGGTAACTTCCCTACTATATCCATCCCCCATTTCATGAATGGCCAAGGGGAGGCTACAGGATAAAGTGGTTCAGCTGGTTGATGTAGTATGTTACTATGCCTTTGACATGCATCACATCTTCGAGCATATTATGCAGCATCTTTCCTCATCGTTGGCCAATAATATCTTGTCCTTAACACTTTCGAGAACAATGATCTGCCCCCAGTGTGGTTACCACAATCCCCTTCATGTATATCCTGAAGTACTTCTTTGGCTACAGGATCCTCCAAGAACCTCAAATACGGTCCTGCAAGAGATTTCTTGTACAAAACATTATTTATAATAGTGAATCGTGATACCTTCATCCTAAATGCCTTAGGATTTTCATTTCTGGGGATGTGTCCTTCCTTGAGATATCTCATGATTGGAGCCGTCCAGGATTTAGGATCCTTTTCAGGATAATCTGCTCCAGGATCCTGAATACCCGCTACTTCTTTATCCTGAGGATTCGTCACAGGATACAAGATATGTAATATTGGTATTTAGGTCCCTTCTGGTATCCTGATCGATGATCCCAGATTTGCTAAGGCATCTGCTTCAGCATTATCCTCCCTTGGTACCTGTTCAAGTGTAAAAACATCGAAATATCCTGCTAATTTTTTGAGAATATCGAGGTATTCGATTAATTTCTCACCCTTAACTGCATAGGATCCATTAAAATGGTTAGTAATTAACATGGAATCAACATACACTTGCAAATTCTTGATACTCATATTCTTAGCCAACTCTAATCCTGCAATTAAAGCCTCATACTCTGCTTCATTATTAGTAGCAGGGAATTCACACCTAATAGCCTGGGGTAATATGTCCCCCTGTGGCGATTTTAGTAGTATTCCCAATCCTACTCCTCGTACATTAGATGCACCATCAGTATATAACGTCCAGGATCTTGAAGATTCTCCTAACTGTTGGACTTCTAGGTCTACCTCATCCTGAATGTCACTACTGAAATCAGCCACAAAGTCAGCTAAAGCCTAAGACTTTATGGCATTTCTAGGTTCATATACTAAATCATAAGCACTCAACTTTACTGACCACTTGGCCATCCTGCCTGACATCTCTGGTTTCCTAAGCACATTTTTGACAGGATAATTTGTTTTATCATGAATCCTATGTGTCTCAAAGTAATGTCTAAGCTTCGTTGATGCCATAACTAATGCTAGTATCATTTTTTCTAAATGAGAATACCTAGTTTCAGCATTTAACAAACTTTTACTAACATAATAAACAGGATATTGCTGTCCTTCATGATCCTTTATAAGGACGGCACTTACATCATTCCCTGATACTGCTAGGTATATGGATAGTGGTTCACCATTCTCAGGTTTCATCAGTAGAGGTGCAGTTGAGAGATATTTCTTCAAATCCTGCAGAGCTGCTTCATGCTTCTCACCCCATTCGAATTTCTTATTCTTCTTCAGGATATCATAAAACTCTTTGCATTTCTCTGAGGATCTTGAAATAAATCTGTTTAATGCTGCCACTCGCCCTGTTAATCGTCGGACATCCTTCATATTTGAGGGTGATTTAATATCCAAAATGGCTTTAATCTGCTCCGGGCTCGCCTCTATTCCTCTTTTGGTCACCATATATCCTAGAAATTTTCCTGCCCCCACTCCGAAATGACACTTAGCAGGATTTAGCTTCATGTTATACTGATCCAGGATATCAAATGCTCCTTTAATATCCTAGAGGTGATCCTGAGCTTTCCTTGATTTTACCACCATGTCGTCAATGTATACCTCCATGGTGTCCCCCAGCTTGTCTTTGAACATCATGTTTACCAATCTCTGGTATGTTGCACCTGCATTTTTCAAACCAAAAGGCATAGCCGTATAACAATAAATACCTATTGGTGTTATGAAGGCAGTATACTCCTGGTCAGAAGGCTCCATTTGAATCTGCTGAAATCCTGAGGATGCGCCCATGAAGGTCAACATTTCATGCCCGGCAGTAGCATCCACCATTGCATCAATGTGAGGAAGAGGAAACGGGTCTTTAGGACAAGCCTTGTTCAAGTCTGTGTAGTCTACATAGACTCTCCATTTCCCATTTTTCTTCTGTACCACGACTACGTTTGCTAACCATCTTGGAAACTTGACTTCTCTGATCATCCTGGACTTCAACAATCTTTCAACTTCCTCTTGGTTAATCGTATTTCGCTCAGGAGCAAATTTCCTTCTTTTTTGCTGAACAGGCTTGAACGATCTGTCAATTCCAAGCTTGTGAGTGATAATGTCTTTGGATATACCTGTCATATCCTCATGCTTCCATGCAAACGTTGACATCCTGCATTTCAAAAAGTTAGTTAACTGCTCTTCAATATCCTGAGGGATATTGGTTCCTACGAGCACCGAGACATCAGGATTATCCTGATCCAGGATAATTTTCTTCACATCCTGCTCCGAATCCTCCATGATATCCTGGGCCCGCGTCTTTAATTGCTATGCTGTATTAGGCTTGGTTGAGGATTTCATTGAGGATGAGTAGCATTCTTTCGCCTCCTGCTGATCACTATCAATCTTGACAACTCCCCAAGGGGTAGGGATCTTGATGCATTGGTGATACGTTGATGGCACAGCCTTCATATCGTGAATCCATGGTCTTCCCAATATGATGTTATAGCAGGATAGAGGATCCATCACGCAGAAATGTTGTATCGAGTTGACTCCTTCAACATATACTGGTAACTTTATCTCTCCCACTGTGTTCCTAGCCTCTCCACTGAACCCAACAAGCACGGTGGACTTCGAAGTGATATCCATCGGAGATACATTCATTCTCTTCAGAGTCTCTAGTTGGATTATGTTGACGGAGCTGCCATTATCAACCAATATCCTGCGTACAAAATGGTTAGCCACATATAATGTTATTACCAGAGCATCATGATGAGGATCCTGGACAGTATCCCTGTCATCAGCATCAAATGTGATCACTTTGTCAGTTGTGGGGGTAGTCATCCTGACAGGTTTGTCTCCTCTTTCGGCCTTAGCTTCTTTTGCATGTCTCTTCGCCGCCGAATACGAAGTCCCACAAATGTCGGATCCTCCCGAAATAAAGTTGATTATCTTGGCATTCGCGGGAGGTGACGCTGCTCGCTCAGGATCCTTCTCAGTATCGTGACCCTTATTCTTCTTTCTTCCTAAGAGATCTTTCAGATATCCCTTACTTAAAAGATAGCTTATTTCTTTCCTTAGAGCAATGCAATCCTCAGTTACATGTCCGAAATCTTCGTGGAAGGCGCACCATTTTGACTTATCTTTCCAATCGGCTTTTTGTTGATTCTTTCGAGGCCACCTAGCCTTGTCTCCTAAACCATGCATGGCATACTTCAATTCAGGAATGTTAACAGAAAAGCAATATTAAGATAATTCAGGATATTCTTCAGGATCCTCATCTTCGATAGCATTCACTTTCTTGTTTTCATTTCTACCGTATGGCTTAGGGCGATATGGCTTAAATGAGGATTCTGATTTCCGGTTAGTTGACTCATAAGTGTTGGATGAGTTCATCCTCTCTTGCATCTTTCTGTCATCCTCCAATCGAATATATCTTTGGGCCCTGTTTCGAGCTTCATCCAAGTTCCTGCATGGGTTCATTACAAGGTCTTGGTAAAATTGAGAATCTTTTTGCAGCCCCATCTTGAAAGCTTGCACAACTGTTGCAACATCAAGATGCAGAATGTCTAAGGATTCCCGGCTAAACTTGTTCACATAATCCCTCAGGGATTCTTGAGGCCCCTGTGTTATCCTGTAGAGGTCACTTGTTAGTTTTTCAAAGCTTCTACTACAAGAAAACTGACTATTAAATAAATTGACTAGGTGAGCAAAAGATGTGATCGAATGAGGAGGAACATTCAGGAGCCATTTCAAGGCTGATCCTGTTAAGGTAGAACCAAAACCCTTGCACAAGCATGCTTCCTTGAGCTCCGGTGGGATAGGGTTAATCTCCATTCTTTCCCTATACTGGGCAATATGCTCTTCAGGATCCGTAGTTCCATCATAAAGCTTCATGTTGGGGGTTTGAAATCTCTTTGGAATCTCAGCATCACAGATAGGATATGCAAAGCGAGATATCCTGTGGCTGTCTTGGGACACTTCCGGGATTGGCTGGACCACTCCAGGTACACTGGATATCATGTCCTTCAACTTCTGAAGCTCCCTAGTAAATGCTGATGTTACACATGTATCCTGCAAAGATCCACCATTGTTAGCAGCATGAGTATTATTATTATTTGACACGTTACCCGTAGGAGGATTCTGCACATATCCTGAAGCATATCATGAGCTCCTCATGGTTGACATCCTGATCGTGGAGGGTATTTCAGGAGTATGAATCTGAGGAAGGCTGGGTACAATATTCCCCCTATTATCCTCAGTGTACACGGCCGAACTAAAGTTCAAAGTTCTGGGTTGTAATGGAGTGACGATATCCTCAACAGATCTGCTCGAGCCAGACTTCAGGAGTTGTATTTCCCTCAACAGCATTTGGTTTGTTTCCTGTTCCTGCCTCATTTGTTCCTGCACACTTCTAAATAAGGTTAGAATTTCATCATTAGAAGCTAAAATGGGAGCAGATCCCTGAATACTCCGAGTAGGGATAATATCCTGAGGTTGTGAAGAAGATTGCATCCTTGGAGGAGGTGGTGGAAGCACCGGACCAGTAGTAGCAGAAGTTGTAGCAGACACAGTGGAGGAGCTCATGTTTGATCTTGAGGCCATTGTAAACAATGTGGCAAAAAGTTTTGAAAACAAAAAACCGATTAATGATTTCACAAAGATTTTTAGTAAAGAGAGCACCACTTGCCCCACGGTGGGCGCCAATTTGTTTTGGTCAAAAATTACCGAAGCAATTAAGTGATCAAATTAGTTAAGTGAGGTAGTGTGCTAAAAAGTGTGTTGAAAATATGCTGGTTAAGTTGTTTGAAAAAACATTATTCAGGATACGGCTCAGGATATTGAGCTGTATCTATGATCAAACAATGAGCAAAAAGTAAAGAGGGTGACACGAGATATACGAGGAAAGTCCTTGATCAATCTAGATCGCCGGCATAAAACCTCGGGAGCTGACAATCGCAGCTGCCTTGTTCTTCTTATTACTTTGAACTTCAGGATACAGTGCAGGATGTTGACCAGATCGCTAAGTGTTACAATGCTTTTGTGCGAAAGTGAAAATTGCTAGAGAACGAGTGTAAGAGTGTAGTGAGTGTTTTTGTGATGTCCTATTCGATCTGATATACCCACCTATTTATAGTAACGAATTACAAACGAAAATTCCTATAAATATGGGATGCTCAGAATATTCCATTGTAAACGTTGTAGACCGAGTAATGCGGCTTCAACGTCTTTATTTGAACGACTTGGACCGAGTCTTCCACGGAATGAGTCCTTGTGAACGTTACTTGCTTCTAACCCACGTACCTGCACATAATCCGTTAGTGATACTGAGGATACCATTCAGGATGTTACCAATATCCTGAATCAGCATCCCGGATGTGAACAAATATCATATAACCAAGATATAACCCAAGATATTTCTCAGGATATAGGATCAGAATTTTACCCATAACACCTATGTACCACCGTCCTCGGATTGGGAAGGACGCCAGCGCAAAAACCTACGTATTTTCTTACGTACCTCTGTCCTCAGATTGGGAAGGACACCTTTAGATACAACTAGTCTAGTAAATTACAACATGGGAAGCCCCCACTAAATATCGGGAAAAGCTTTGGGAAACAAGGACACCGGTTAACACATGGTTATGAAACAAACTTATGAATTCTGAAAAGAACTCAATAACTGAACAATCAACTGTGAACTCGCTTAACTTTGTTGTTGACTCGTTGTTACATGCCTTGCAGGTCGATAGGTACTCATGGAGCTTGCACAGGAAGGCGTGGTCGTTGTGGGATATGGACAGTGTGTACCATGTTAAAACAATTACATTATTTCAAACTTAACACTTATGTTTGGGTTTTACATTTATGCTTCCGCTGAACATTTAACTATGCTTTTGTTTTAAACACCTTTCATATTGTGTGGTTGAATTTTATTTATTTACTTACAATGTTCAATATGATTGGTGGCCCGATCCTGGTCAGTCACGCCTCCAAGCGGTGATACTCCGCATGTGGATTTTTGGGGGTGTGACAGTAACAAAAATAAACCATGAATGTAACTTGAAAGAAAAGAAGTTTCAAGAAAGTGTGTTGACTTGATAACAAAAGAGCCAACGATTACAATAATGTAGGTCATTCGAATCACAAACCAGTGATTAGATTTAGCAACATAATATTTGAATTTAATGAAGCATCTGAAATGAAACCGTATGCATAGCAAATAGTGCATGCGTAATATATGAGTTTTCAAGTAATGACACAACGGGTATGAGGTAATGACCAAGTATCGATGCAAATGTGTGTTCGCTCTCAGCGAAGGGAATTTACGTAATGCAACTACCATTCAGGGGGAGTAGAGATGCAAACATCTACTCGCTAGAAGCAAAAGTGAAGATTTCAACAACAGAAATTTAAGTACTTTCTGTTTTGTTAACTGAAATGGCATATACGTCAGGTTACTGGTGTTTGATTGGGGTAACAGATATGGTTCCTGAATAACAACCTTTACCAGTTTGGACCCGGTTCCCAAAGGTCCTAAGTATATGTTTTCTAGATCCTCAAGGTTTCGTATTTTGTGTAGATCTGTTTTGTGCATTGTATATGAAACACCATTTTTGTGTATGTTTAAAAACAAATTATTGTCCCACAATTTCCCAGTATACTTTATTCCCAAATTCACAGCTAATGACACTCGATCATCGATCAGTCGTGTAATAGTAGTTGGATCCTCACAGTTAGTTAAGTAAGTAATTCGTTAATCCTTAGCAAGAGTCACCGACTCTCGTGGGTTAGCTCGTTCGGCTCCTGGTAGTTCATGCTCATTTGAAATTCATCGTCCTTCTTCTTGACGAGCATAATTGGGGTTACCCAAAAGGGAATTTTGGGTCTGTTATCTTCCTTCTCTATCAACTTCTGAGGTTACTCTGACAATCCTTGCATCTCCCAGGATCTAAGTCGCTAAGGTGCATCGACTACAGGTGCGGTGCCTGGAATTAAATCGATGCGAGATTCGACTAATCGTTGAGGAGATAATTCTGGTAAGTCTTCGGGAAGACTTCAGGATATTTCCTTATCACAGGAATATCTTCGAGTTTTGGTTCTTCGGCTCCCTTGTCCCCGACATGAGCCAAGAAAACAACACATCCTTTACGCAACAATTTCCTGTGCCTTTAAGCAATTGGTAAATTGTAGAGGCGTATCCTGCTTCATGAGTCAAGATCGTTCCCTCATTCGCCGTCGGGATGCGGATATCAATCTTCGCTCGATCGCTTGGCAACTAATCCATCCCAATTACCTCGTCGAAGCTTCCCAACTCAACTGGTAGTAGAGCAACCGTAAACTTACGCTCTCCGGGTTCTCTCTTGCCGTTTTTAGTTACTGTGTTGGCTTCCACTAGCTTTGCCTAGCTAGTTCCATCGAGTGCGAGTTATCTAACTTACTTGCTACTAACCCAAGTATACTCTCAAACTCTAGAGATGCGAAGCGTAGAATTTGCAACAGTATCTGGCAACACAGATGCATAACGTTGAGTAATATGGAACGTACCGATACTTGAATTCCTGGCGTAGCTACCTAGCTCCGGTATTGGGCTTTTCATCCCTGTGCCTGGTTCTTCTTAGGACAGTATTTTCTGAAATGCTTTTTGCTTCCACAGTTAAAACAACTTTGAGCACGTTTCTGTCTGTCACTTGTCCTGCCTGGACAATCGGGACTGTCGTTATTTCCTTTGTGATTCTCGCTACTATCTTGGCCTCCTTTTCTTTGTTCAGTATCTTGCCTACAAGTTTCCTTAGGATGCCCTCTTTTGCCCCAGTTATCACATTTTCCATATTTACATCGCCCGACATGATAGCGTAGACAATTGTCGCACTTAGGTAGGATACCCATGTAGGCTTTTCCCTTTTTGGCTTTCTTCTTGTTACTCGCCCGAGTAATCTTTTTGAAATTTGCGAGCTTTCTCTTGTTATATCCAGTTGACTCTACAGGAGTCTCCTCTTTCCCTTCCATACTGGAAAATTTTTCTAATCTAACCACTTCTTCAGTGAGCGCCACGCTTGTGTCGATAGCCTTGGTGATCGTTGAAGGTTTAGACGTTGTTACCAAACTTAGAATCTGAGGTGCCAATCCCCCTATGAAACGTTCAATTCTTTTAAACTCTGGTCCCACCAGGAGGGTAGAAACTTATGATAAATCATTAAATCTCTGCACGTGCTCAGCTATCTTCGGACCTTCCATTTTCAAGTTCCACAATTCAGTTTCCAACTTCTGGACTTCTGCCCTCGAGCAATATCTCTTTCGCATCAGTTCTTTCAGTTCATCCCACGTCAAAGCATACGCAGTAGTCTCGCCGATTGTCTGAACCTGAAGGTTCCACCATGACAGAGCCCCATCCACAAACAGCCTTGCTATGTACGTAACCTGATGTTCTGGGGAACATTTGCTCAATCGTAATACAGCATTCGTCTTCTCAACCTAGCGCACGAAGGCTAAGGCGCCCCCGGTGCCGTTGAATTCTCGAGGTTTGTGGTCTAAGAACTGCTTGTAGGTGCAGCCTTCGCTGTGTTCAGAGCGAAAGGCCTCGAGTTGTGCAATAGCCTGTGCGATGCGCTCTTGTAGTTCTACCGCTGTTGTTGGCGGAGGGTTGTTGGTATTGACGTTCCCTTGTATCGACATATTCTAAGAAGAAGATTGATTAGGCCAGGTCTTATTTGTTCAGGAAGTGCATTTAGTTGTTTAGTGGTCATACGTACATACACATAATAGGTCATTATACCAACCAATCAAGTAATAGCATAATCATAGCATAACCAAGTAATTTGGTAATTATGTTTTAGTGAGAGCATAGTAAGCAAGCACGTAGCATTATAATTACAGCACACGTATATGGATTAACAATCGTGCTTAACGAAGACATGGCGACTGAACTTTCGTTGGTCATTGGCCATAAAGTATTGTCGCATGTTTTATAATGATTGGGCTCTCATTATTCTCCAACCACAATCGTATCGCCTTTCAAAATGTATCACATCAAGAGGGAAACAGGGTCACCCTACCCTTGCCCAACAAGTATATCAGTGTACCAAAATCACGTTATCTGAAGTGGTCTTTAAAAGTCTCCACAATCCCGGCTTATCATTAGTGTCTTTACCCAAATGTAATGCAATCCGCAAAATCCAGAAACCACTATACCGGTGTCTGAGGTGGAGGAGGAAAGAAAAGCAAACTGCTAACATGAGCGAGCTCCTCCCCGAGCTTGTATATACGTCAAAGTAATTAACTGATATGTCGCTCGTTAGTAAAGAAATGAGCATCAGAATCCTGGGAAAGGCGTAATAGCAATGGTTGAGGGCGCAAAAGGAACCTTCATAAATGTGGAGGATCAAAGTATGCTGGCAATAGACAGGGTGGAGGACGTGGTGTCAACTCAAGCTCCAACATTCTTCGGCTTATATTCTCAAAATGTAGCTGATGTTATAGAAGCAATTCATCCCTGGTGTAGCCTCCATAGTGTAAGGGTCTAACATTAGCGTAGTGTATGATAAGAACCATCAAAATGGCTCATCCAGCGTTGTAGAGGTGAAAGTAGCAAACGGTGAGGCCTGTGAGGTCGGGGAAAATGTTGCTGTAGCAAAAGGATCGTCATGCGGGTGCTGACTGGGAGTACCTTCCCAGGGTGCGGTTAGGTCCTGAAAGAAAGCGATAGTCATGTCGGTGCAATGGACGTCGGTCTCCATAGGAGCAACATTTGCGGGTGAAGGTGCATGAACAAACGTCTCAACTTATAGGAAGATCGTTAGGTGCAGGTACTGGGTCAGATATAAGGGGTGTAATGTTTGGTATACCAAAAGAAACAGGGTCATAATCAAGCAAGGGTGCATGATCAGCAGGTGCAACATCAAGCTGTCCCACAAAGGTGCAGAAGCTAGCTAAGGGGCAGTCTCTGGGTCGTGTAACGGTGTGGTGCCTCGAGCAAGTGATAGTGCAGCAGTCATAACGGCGGCGTCGTCTGTGTCAGTAGTAGAAAGTTGTAATCCGGCCATCTATAAGGCTGTAAATGTCACAGACTCAAAGAAGTCTGAAATCGTGTGTATTCTAGGCGCAGAGGGTAGCCTGATAACAGAGGTCTCAGATGTGAAATTTGTAATAACGTTCTCGTCTAACTTTCCATCACCATGGATGTCGTCAGGAGGACCATCAATAGTCATGTCCACGTCATCGACTATTCGTCGAGTAGCCACCCTTTGGAAGGAAGGGTCCACATGAGGCGTATTGTCAAGGATCAGAGCCATGGTGTGTCACTATCGGAATAACCAGAGATGAAGTGGTCATGGACCGGGACAGGAGTAACCGGACGATTCTTGTCAGAGAAGCCTTCAGCCAGGATAAATCATCCTCAAAATCGGGTAGCGCGGACTGTTGTAAGTCTTCCTTGCCCTTGGTCAACATATCAGGATCACTCTTAGTGTCTGACGTAAATATCTCCGGCGCAAGTGCAGTCTCAATATTTGTGGCGGCGGCCATAGGGTCATCAATGTTTGACAACCCGCTTTTTGATCAAGGCGACATGTGTATCGGCACATGGTAGTCATAGTATGTATTTCCATAGTAATCACTATCAGTTAGCGTATGCAAACAGTTTCCACGTATGCACGTTTATCAATAATCAGCAATTATGCATGTATGTGATAACAATGTAAGCAAGTAATCATCCTAGTCTTCCCAGACTATCCCACCCAGTCTCTTAGACTGAATTCCCTAGTCTCTCAGACTAACTCCCTGGTCTCTCAGACCAACTTCCCCAGTCTCTAGGACTAAATCCCTGGTCTCTAAGACCAAACCTCCCAGTCTCTATGACTAAATTTTTTCCCAGCCTTTAAGACTGAACCTCCCCAATCTCTAAGATTGAACCCCTTAGTCTCTAAGACTGAACCTCCCCAGCCTCTAAGTCTGAACTCCCTCAGTCTCTAAGACTGAACCTCCCCAGCCTTTAAGGCTGAACTCCCTCAGTCTCTAAGACCGAACCTCCCCAGCCTTTAAGGCTGAACTCCCTCAGTCTCTAAGACTGAAATATAAATTTTGAAATATGTATTTGTGCCTTTTGTTTGTAAAATGTTTGTGCCCTGGATCTGGACGTTTAGTGTATGCAATGTAAAAATGTTTGAAAATGTTTTCGTGAGAGCCCTGATGATCATAGTCTAGACTCGAGAAGGAATCCTAGTTCGCTATAATAGAGGCTCTGATACCAAGCTGTCACACCCTGACTTTTGCGGAAACGTGGTTATTTGGTGTGACTTCTTTATACCATAGCAATCAATCATAACAATGCTATATGATAAAACCAAAAGATTTTCATTCATTAATAAAGTTTAGAAAATACCACAATACCATTGTCTTAAAAAAAACATTGATGCCAATTAGTTACAAACCATAACATGTTCAAATGAGTTCCCATGGACTCAACAAAAGACTTTAAATAATCCTGAGTTTAAACTCTACGACCACGGATGACATCTTTTATTTAACACGCAGCTTGTAGACACATGCATACACCTGCCAGATCCGTTTAGTTCCCTAAAATACATGTAGTTTGAAAAATCAATAAAAGTTGAGCGAGTTCATGTGTTCGTTTGTGTGTATGTATAAGCCTTTGTAAATGTCATAAGTATGTATGTAAGTCCCTGGTATGTAGCATTAAGGAAAAAGAGATTACCAATGGTTTGCAACGCCATTGATATGTGTGAAGTGATGCAGGAAGACTTAAACCTAGCAGATTTGGCACCGGGCTTCCGGCTGTAAGACATAGTCACCACGTGGACCACTCAGCGGACTCAGGGGTGGAGCTCGCTACACCCGAATAGATCTATCACTCATGTCCCTCGGTCCTACAACGAGGATTGATGGCCTTAAGTTTCCGCCTACCCACTCACATGATCAAAGTAGTATGCCCTCCTTAAGCTAACCATACCATGTATAAAAATGTATGTATAATTGTAACATGTATTTCACCCCCGAAGTATGAAACTGAAAACAGTTAAGAGAAAAGGGGGGACATGAACTCACTGTATTGCGTCTTCGGTACTTGTGACCCAAATCTCCTTAGCAAACACGACTACCTACAATGGTCTAACGTCTATTAGACGAAAGGGTCGTGCCTTGTCTTAATATTTATGTTTTTGAGTTACGTTTCTGATATTATTCCAAGTTATAATAATTATATTTAATTTTGGAATAATTGTTTATACAATATTTCTGTATTAATACTTCTCAAGTATTCGTATTCGTATTCGTATTTCCTTCCCAAGGATGGGGTATTCCATACATGGTTATCCGTATTCTTGTATTTGTTTATCTAGCCATGTAGTGGCGTTGTATTCCGGTGTGTTAATCCAAAAGGATATATATCTTTAAGTCTCACTTTAGAAAATATATAATAACTTATTTTGCCCCAAAAATAATGTATCGTCCAGAAAATATATATTTCCCAAAATCATATGTATTCTAGTATGCTAAGAAAATATATTTTAATTTCCCAAGAATAATATATTTTCTTTTTGTCGAAAATATGATATGCTTGGTAATATGCACAAAAATCATATTTTCACTTCTTTCATTTCCAAAATAGTATTTACCAAAAATATATTGTAACGGTGTCTTCTGGAATATTTCATAAGTTACGTTTTCGCGTTCGGTTTTATAATGACAAGTGTGTAATTTAAATATTTATTCCTTGTAATTTTTGGTATTATTTTGGAGTTGTAATTGTCATGGTAATTTGTAAATTATATTATTTCACCCTAAAACAATATAACTATTTTACAAAATAACAAATATTCACACAAGTGTCTTAGTGTAAAATATATTCTAAATCTATATTTAACCATTTTCATGTATAAAACCAACCTCCGATACTTAGTATTTTGTTACAAAAATTATGGCGAGGTTTATGTTTGAAAAAATAATCTAAAATATACTAGTAAACACTTGTCTAGAAAATATTTACTAAGTGTTAGGATTTTCAGAAAATTTCGGCATAGTCTCCTTTGTAAATGGAGGTGTCCTTGCTAAATAGCATATCATTTTCTTAAACATATATCGCGTTAGATCGTTCCCAAATAACCAACCAGACATTTAGACAGGCAAAATACTACTTATGTCATTTCAGTTTCAATATACAAAACTGGGCTGCTTTCGGGCATTTTAACAAAATAGTTAAATTATTCCAAAAATTCCCAAATTTTTACAGAATGTCTTATACGATCCAAATATTATTGTGTAAAAATATCGGGGTCCAGTTTATTACCAATATTTTATAGAAAATCATTTACCGGACTGCAATCAGATTTGTCACTTTCTGACTGCAGTCTACAGAATAATTCATTTAAAATTCATCGTAAGTCCAATTGATGAAATTCCAGTTGGAGGATGACCATGACATCAGTGATCATCTACAGTATAAATTTCATGAGCTAGTTCTACTCATGTTTCAAGTTATGACGAAAAACATGACACACATTTTCTGCAGTAAAAACGCAGCTTGAGCTGCTGTCCAAAAACAGACCTTTAAAAATAGTAAACGACCTCGAAAATTATGATTCCAGTGCCATTTGATCCGTATCTTGAAAATACATAATTTAGGCTTCAGAAAATTAGTTTTTCGATTTATTATGATCCGTTTAGAGCCAGTTGAAGTTGGCTGAAAATGTTATTCAGCATGCTGTTTCTAGCTTAAATATTACTAAAACGCACACATACGATCACCATACTTTCTAATAACGATTAATATCAGATCATAAGTTATTTACAGCAGGTTATTGTTTATTTAACTCAGATTTATCATGTATCATCATCTTTCATTTCATGATCTTTATGTAAAGCTTTATGTTCATGTTTTTAGTTCTTGTTCTTTAGTATTCTTGTAATACTCATCATACTTCATCTTTTGACTACTCAAAATAGAAATAAACAAAGGTTGAACAAGGACTTACAACTAGCTCAAAGGCTAGGGAAGAACTCAAGAGAAAAGATGATGAAATGGTGTGTAAAAGCAAGTGAAAGAGCTCCTTGATGATCTACAACTTCAAGCTCCTTTGATCCTCCTTCTAGCACTTGAATGAACCTTAAAGATGGTTGTATGGTGGTGACAAGGTGGTGATGGTGGCGGTTATGGGGTGAGTCGAGAAGGGAGAGAGGAGAGTGAGGGATGGGGTGAAGATTATGTGAAGATATGAGGTGATGTTTGTAAGGTGCACACCATACTTATAAAGATCTTACTAATATTTTGTCTAACATATCAAGTAAACAATCAAATAATATCTAATAAAATATAAGAGGAGATCTAGGAAGTATGGTGTGGATTTATGTCGGTCTTCTTGTGACCGAAATTTGGCATGGGGGGGGGGGGGGTAATTGTAACATCTTGATGGAAGTGGTAAATGTAAGTTCAATCCAAGTATATAATTTCATATGTTAGTTAGGGGGTATTTTAGTGGGTGTTATGGTGAACGGGGATCATAACTAGCCAAGAAATAATTAAACAATGTGTTTGGCAAAATTTTGGCGTTCCGGGTAATGTCCGGTTATTCGGTTAGATACCGTTTCGTTAAAGCGCTTAATTATTCTGTATAGTGTCTTTTATGTATCTTTTTGTAACACAATTAATTCCCAACACTTAGGAAAGCATACGGGACCATTCTGCCAAAATTTTGCACATTACTAGCATATTAAATGCAGAATTTCTGATAAATAATGCAGAATTCTGCATTATTAGTGGGTTTTAGGCACTTCCCGGCACTTTAACTATCACCCAGTGACGCAGTTTTTATGGTCCTCACTTCCCTACACTCCATACTAGTGTAGTACCCTGTCCCTGGCTCATACTGGCCTTAAAACATTGTCTGTCCATGTACTGGCATTGTCAGCATGTTTCTGAATTATCCGTTCAGTGTGCTAACTGTGCTTTGTGCATCAAGTATGTCACTAAAGTTTGTGTGTAATAAATGGAGTGACTGTATGAAATATGATGCATATGTATGTACGATAAAAAATCAGAAAGCAGTTTACGTCACCAGTTGTAATCAAGCACAGTCATTAAGCATGTAATTAACTTTAATTAATTGTACGGATACCTGTAATTGTGAGGATTGTCACATTAAGTGTGTGTGTGACGGTTCGTATTTTGTTATGACTATTTCGTGTCGATTTGGTTTATTCGTGTCGTTTGTCCCGTTCGTGTCGTCCGTATCATTTTTGTCGTTTGTTTCGTTTGTGCCATATATTTTATTTTGTCAAAATTTGTCAAAGTGTCCATATTGTCCAAAGTGTCCAAATTTGTTCGATTGTATGTTTATGTCCAAGGATGGACATTCCTTTTTATAGTTTTATTTTCCAAGTGTATATATATATTTTTGTAATTTTTGTGGATGTGTATAATTTTGTATTTAGTCCTACATGAAATAAATACATAATATACATACCAAATATGTCACACCCCAAAAACGTCGCAGCGGAATATAAAACGTAGTGGTGACGGAAGTTGGTGCCTATTTATATCTTGTCGATCGATGCATTTAATTGTTGGACATTTTAGTTTATTTTATACATAAGTTATTTAAACATTACGTTTTAAGACACGACACAACCACATAATTAAGTCGTCCTTGATCCTCGCGGATCTTATTACATACGTCCCAGAGAGTTTAAAAGTCGTCCAACATTTATAAAACAAACATTATGCATCATTTAAACACAAGATACGCCATGATTTCCGAAGCCGAACTCAAGTACCTGTAGAACACGTTAAAATCAATTGTCAACACAAAGGAATGTGAGTTCACTTATTCACATACATATAAATTATTTCAAAGGAAAACTTTCTGACTATGTGTTTATTTGAAAACATCTATATAATTTTTAGAAAGTCCATCTTTACTTCCTTAATAAAATCCATGGGTCCTTCCGTCGCAGTTCAACCACCCGACAATAACATACTGACCCAAGTTTTGTATATTAGATTATTGCGTCAATTTTCAGACTCGTAATGTTAGCAAGACAATATGAACTCTATATTAACCATGCAGGGATAATCAATGCTAGACAATAATCAGAATCAAAATTCGTCGCTTGACTTGACACGGGGCGACCGGTCACGACCGGGTTGTCAACCCGATAGATCTACCAACAATTCCTCGCGTGCAATACTTAAATGATTAAACGACATCATGGGCGCAGGGTCCTCTTCGGGAACAATATGATGTCTGCCTCACGTACATTATATATATATATATATATATATCCTACTAATATGACAATTTAATACACGAAGTTGTACGAACCCCCTGGACCCCTTCCCTGGGACCAGGCCGGCATCCGTCCCAACTTTACGGTCTGTTTCGCCTCGGAAACACCGTACCAATCCCGTTTCTTCCAGAAACAATATATTCAATAAAACCGTTTCATCCCGAAACATATATTTAACAAAAAACGTTTCATCCCCGAAACATATATTTTCACAAATCCATATATTTTCAACGAAAATATATAATTTATATCAAAAAGGTATGTTTTATTCCAAAAACATTATTAAACCCTTTTATTGGATTGTTCTACCCCTAAAATATATAAAGCAGTAAAAAGAGGGGTTTAGTGACACTCACCTTTGGGTGCGTATTTTAAATAGTGCAGTCCCAGAGATTGATTTCTACACGTCCTATTATATATATAGGAACGATTTTAAATCAACATTCATAACACAAAATCCTAAGTTTCACTGTTTTCTTAGAATTATCACATAACTTTGAGATTTTCTCAAAAATTAATAATTTTTATTATGTTGGCACGTTAATATATATATATAGGGTGGGGTTCGGCTCCAAAGTCCATTTTTCCTACAAAGTGTACAAAGTCGTAAAACACCACAATTTCAGCCATAAAACACACTTAAAACCCACAAATAACAGAGTGAAGATCACTAAAACACAGTATCCAAACCCTAACAGTCCATAAAAACTTCAAACACACCATCGTAGTACTATGAATATAAAACACAACATGATAATCAACATAAAACACACTAATGTTAGTCATTCGCTAATCAAAGCCTTATCATCCAAAACACAACATAAAACCCAAAGATATGACGTTTTAGTAATCTTTACTTTGTTATTTGTGGGTTTTGAGTGTGTTTTATGGTTGACATGATGGTGCTTTATGACTTTTTATACTTTGTAGGAAAAATGGACTTTGTAGCCAACTCCTAGCCTATATATATATATATATACTAGTCGTTTACCCGCGCGATGCGGCGGGAAACATATCACTTAGGTTGGTGAGTTTAGAGCTATGTACGGGGAGGTTCGGTTTTGAGCCATAACCAAAACCAAATTCGCGATTAAATGGAAAACACAACACTTGTTAGTAATTCTAAGGGTGTGCATGACATATCACTCGCTGCGGCTGCGCTCGCTGCGGTGAATAAATAATTGGCTTTCGTCTACAAACACTGTACATAGTCCCCATTGATTTAAAATCACAAGTTTCTATTATGCCAATACAAGTTCTCATTCATCTTGTTACACTACTTCATCAGATATCGTTCCTCCGTGCCCTTGTTCAAGAATACGCTTTATTTTTTCTTCTGCATTTAGCGTCTCGTATGTCGAAATCAAGTGGTTTTTTCAACCAGAGCATGTAGAAATCAAGTGCATTTCTTCTGCTTTTTCAAGCAGCCCCCTAAGGAAGCTGGAAGCTTCTGAAGTTTGCATTCATTGTTTATGGGTACTTCACTGACATACCTCCAACGAAAATGTAGAAATCAAGTGCTTTTTCAACCAGAGCAACCATCGAAATCTGGCATTACGGATCATATAAAAAGTTAAAACTGAAACGAATTGAGTGAACCTAATTTACCAAGACAAAGTTATTCAGCGTAGTAACCAGACAGGCCGTTTTAAAATAAATAAATAATCAGAATATTATCAAAGTAGGATCCGATCAAAAAACGAACCTAACATGAAATTCGTGGGTTTAGGTTTAGTCTAAACGGGTTCGGGTCAGTTTTAGGTTGAACCCGTGAACCCGTTTAGGTTAACAGGTCGGGTTCGGGCCAACCTGGTCGGGTTGGCGGGTTGACTCGTTTAACACATTTATATTATATTATATTTTTTTACAATATATTTTATGTCATAAATTAAATGGGGTATGCATTTTATGCCATGATTATAACTTAAAAAGATAAATTAACATAGATTTTATAATTTAAATATGATATTATTTTATACATTTGTGTTTTTTAAGTAAATTTTTATTTTAATATATTAATTTCAGAAAAAAATTATAAAAATTGGGTTGAACGGGTCGTGTTCAGGTCAACCCACGAAACTTCGGGTTGTGTTCAGGTTCTTATGGATGATACGATTTTCAGATTCGGGTCGGGTCGGGTTCGGGTTTGTGTAAAATTTTTGGGTTCGGGACGGGTTGAACTCGCCAACCCGCGAACACGACCCGCTTAGCACCCCCTAGTCAGTGGAAACAAGATTCGATCATGACATTTGTGTACATGACATCCAGTGCCGATAAAATATAATGGTGAAGTTGGTGCGATATTTGATTTCAGATTTGTAAATATTATTATAATTACGTTTTAAAATAAATGTAAGTAATCAAAACTGGTTTCCAAATGGGTAAACAGCTACAAAATATACAAGAATGACCCCATATTTATCTACAATACATCACATAACCCATTTTGCTCAGAATACTTTTGACCAGCCATTTAAACCATGTCCAGAAGCTTGATGTTTCCCATTGAATTTGCAGCAACCAAAGTGGAGGACTGAACACGCCAACACACAAATGAGATGAACTGATCTGAATCGTCCACTTCATCTCCTGATGTTGGATCTGTGGTGTTGAATTTATATGATAATGCAGGCATAGGGAACGCTTTATTTCTTAAACATTTAGCGTTTCGTATGTAGAAATCAAGTGCATTTCTTCTGCTTTTTCAAGCAGCCCCCTAAGGAAGATGGAAGCTTCTGAAGTTTGCATTCATTGTTTATGAGTACTTCACTGACATACCTCCAATGAAAATGTAGAAATCAAGTGCAATTTCAACCAGAGCAACCATCGAAATCTGGTATTACGGATCATAAAAAAGTTAAAACTGAAATGAATTGAGTGAACCTAATTTACCAAGGAACCATCGAAATCTGGCATTATGGGTCCCTTCAGCACCATAGCAGTTCATCAACGACCACCCGTCGTCATTAAATCAATTAATAGCATCATTGAATCCTATGAGTACCAATATAATAAAAACCATTCATTAACGTTGACTTTTTCATTCTTATACAATGCGAGTTTGACTTTTCCGCCATTACATAAAAGTATGTACTCATGTACCTGCTTAATCGTTGACTTAAAGTACGCAAAATCGCAGGCTGTCTTCCGAGTCCATAAACAACTTCTCCACTTGACTCTTGGGTTATTTGCCTAATATAACGTAAGGCCTACATTCGAAGCCAAATAAAAGTTACTATCATTTCCGTGACGTTAAATAACAAGTTTTAATAAATGATTGGTGGACATGCTCAAACTTTTCAGGAGTTGGAGGCAGGGCCCCTGCGAGTAGCACTTTATGTTAGATATGAAACCTTGGGTTAGCAATCATGTTGGGTTGACGGGTTAGATTGTCCACGTCAAAAATATCAGCTATAAACCCGCATGGCGGTACATACTTAGGAATCATGTAACCCGAACATGACCCATATTTTTCTCCGTGTCTAAAACACCAACTTTAACCCATACTTGCTTATACATCGTGTAACCGGAGCACTAACCATATTTTTATCCATTTCAAAAACAACCATATTCGTCAGATGATGAATCAGATGTTAGTGATGAGGATAAATCTATTGATGATAGGAAAGGAGTAGAAGTGCCTATCGAGAATCATATTCTTTGTGATCCTTCTACTCTTGATGTGCACTTAACTGTTAAACAAGAGATAGATCCCATCAAGGAAACTATGTCTACTGTTAAAAGTGATAACGTGTTGTACAATTTAGTCGGTGATAGTAAAATATATTCAGACAAAGATTTTCCAATCAAAAACGTCAATCAATCCTTGATGGATAAAGTGTTTGAAGATACTACCAGTAAGTTTTTGGGAAAAGCGATCCCAAGAGTTTCTGTAACTCAGTGTGATCCTTTTCCAAAAGCTGAAGTTAGAAGAAAAATTGGAAATCAAAGATTACCGACAAAGCAACAACCTACCACTTTTAAAGGTAACCAAAAGGAACAACGAGCTCAAAAGCCTAAGCTTTCACAACCGAGGGTGGAAACAAAGGGAGCTCGTTACAAGAAAAAGGTTCAAAAGGTGAACTTCGTGAAATCAAGAGGGACTGATCAAATTGAAACTTTCGAAAACAAATCCAACACGGATTTTGTTAAACAAGTTAAAATTTTGAAAAGAAACAGTCAAAACAAGTACACACAACACATAAACGGTTGTGATGTAGGACCAAGTACCTCAAGATCACGAAGTTCATCATCAAGCTCCTACAGTTAAGATACTCCGAGGTTTGTTGAGCGGAGATCATGCTTTGAATGAGGTGAGAATGGACACATTGTTAGAAACTGTCCATATCTCACAAAAGGAAAGGCAAAAATTGATGCCCCCCGTGGTAACAGTTACCATAAAAGATCTGTTTCATCAAAACAGGACCCTCATCTTGTTAGACAACGAGAAGTGAAACAGAAAAAGACACAACGAAAAGAAGTTGAAAAGGTGTTAAAACCAGAGGTTGTCCAAACAAAATCTGTTAAATCGGATGTTAAACATGAAAAACAGAAACAAATTTGGAAACCAAAAAACGGTAAATGTTTCAGGGGGAGCTCAATCTATTCCGAATCATCAGGAAATCGAAGTCACAATCCCCGATGATGACGGATGACCCAAGTCTATGATGGCTTGGGTCCCTCTCTCCAACTAATCTCTGAATGAGTGTGCAGGATGTTCCAGGAGGAACTATCGATCGTCTTAAGATTATTGATAGTGGAACGTCCATGCACAAGATTGGCAACATAAGGCTCCGAAACATTGTTACATCTAGGAGTTGTTGCCTTTGATGGAGAGAGAAAAAGAAACGAAGAAATGTCTGATGAAGGAAATTAAAAGCTTCGACAAAATGAAAAATCATTCAAAAGTTTGATTGTTAAAGGCTTTGATCGGGTCCCCGGGATAGATTCAATCAAAATGTATGCATCTGCAGCACATCTGATGTTCAAAATCAACAAGATGAACGTGCAGTGTACATTTCCTCGTGGTGTGATTAAAGAAAATGTGTTTGTTGAACAAACCAACCGGGTGTGCGGATGCCTTGGCATGGATTAAACAACCGCAAACTACTTCTCAAAGAGAAAGTCAAAAACCTTCGCTGGTGTAATGTGGAAGACTAGCTGGACCCAAAGGTTTATGATCTTGTTGCTGTGAAGAGTTTTCTCAGATTAATGGAAGTAGCTACAAAATCGACTTTGAAATCCACACCTGGTGGATATCCAGCTTAGGAGAGCGCTCAGATTCCTGCCAAGGCATGAAGAAGTTGCAGGATTACGGTTTTGAATTTCTAATCTCTCCTATACTTGTCGATATTTAAGCTGCTTTATGATTTATTGACATCTTGTACAGCACTCTTTGGCCTGACACGTTGAACTCGAATATCATTTCACACGTGATTGTTTCACTATGAAACTCGTCAACGTTGTCATGGTCCATACCGCTTACCGACGTGCCAACTCATTTTCTCCAAAATTCGATAAATCAATTCTGATTAAAATCAATTTTGGTAAACGGCATTAAGGTAAAACATGAGTTAATCCAACATCGGGAAATCGTTTTTGTAAATACCTTTGTGTTTTTAAAATTTATCATAGTTTGTTGATTTTAGGGGGAGTGAATCCAAAATTTGAAAATTCAAAAACATCGAAAAATTTCAAAACACAAAAACAATAGAAAAACAAAAATGAGTTTCCTTACGAGAAAAAGAGGAAATGATAGTAAATCAGTGGTCTGTCCAAACCTCGTTAAACCTTAAATGAAAAATGATAAGCAGCTCTATATAAGATGTATCAGTAGGATCACAATCATTTTAAAGTGTGCAGGGTGATATAAACCTAAATCGACTAAAGACTGTGTGGGAACCACTCATTGGCATATGGTCTTGGTACCGAAATTTCGTTTGATTGATTGCCGAGGTTCTGAGATATTCGGTCTTTATGTTATTTTATCATCTGGGTATCATGGTTATATCTTTTACCGAAAAATAAGAGAGACGAAGTCTAGATCTTCCATGATACTATATATACGTGTACTTATTGCATTCGACCTCAATAAGTGATCAACAATCACATGTCCAAACAAAATAAGTGATAAAATATCACATCCATCCGGGAGTCAAGTTCGTCTCTTTGTTGTACGTTTGTACTAACCTGTTCATGGACTTGCTCCTGTGCCCTCATGCATCTGAATATCAAGTTCCTCATCAATAAGTGATTTTATCGCATAGGGCTTGTTTTCAAACAAAAAATAAGTGAGTTTCTAACATTTTTATACGGTCAAACAGATGATAAACGGTATACTCACCGGTAAGATGAACTTTCGTGCATACCTTGATACGGGAATGTGTCGTGTGTGGATGAACACCGGTCGGTAAGTATAATTCATACCTTAACGTATCCTCTAAACATGATTACATCTGATAAGTTGAGCTTATGCGGACAACAATACCGATAATCTTTATAGGATGCTTATTTAAATGTGAATTAATTGAACAACAAGAGCGTTTTGGCGTGACCGTACACTGATATGATTCTCTTACCCTCGAAACTCGCAAAAAGAATGTCTGTAAATATTTATTTAATGCTGTCAATTTCTGCATCTTTGTTTATATTTATCTATTGCTTTCCGTCCTTACATTTGAAAAATGAAAAATACCAAAAAGATTTTAGGTGTGTTTTAATATAAACTTTACAAAAGCCAAAAAGATTTTGCTTCTAGTTTATTTTTGATTGACCGATGTTGGAACTCGAGTCTATCCTACCCAAAATCCTGATCGTAAGCCGGAAAACAATTGCACCTTCATAAACTGTCGAAGTTAACAAATTTGAAAGTTAAAGGATTAAAATTGATCAATTTTTAAACTTTCAAACTGTTGTCGGTCGGTGTTTGATTGAGAGTTGGTCTCTCATATGTGTCGTTTGTTTATGTTTACTATATTCCAAGCGGTTGTTCTCATTGCGCGTTTAGCTTTCTTGTATGTGTAGATGCTACAATCAAATCAGCTAAAGGCGAAGAGAACCTGTTAGAAAACAAGCTTTGGAATGAAGGCACGACATGGAGGCACTCAAAAGATAAAGATGATCGAGTTGCCGTTGACCACTCTTCAACACCACAAGGATCTAAAGCATTGACGATCAAAAGATTCACGAGCATAACTCAAGGGAGAGCTTATGTTAAGGGGGAGTTTGTTAACACACTTCCTAAATGAAATCGGGAGTTTGTTGATACACTCCCTGCTTGTGAACACGTGAAGACCTTTAAAAGATCCGACAATGTGAAGAACGAACCATCACGAGTAGCATCCAAGGGGGAGTTTGTTGATACACTTTATGTGGACGCGACTCAATTCGGTTCGACTCGGTTCGGTTCGACTCGGTTAGGTTCGGCTCAAGCCTGACGTAGCGACATTCCTCCGTCGTGCGCCCCAGAGTTCAACACGCGAAGCACGAAGAGCCGTGAGTGTTTCCCACTGACACATCATCATGATGATGTCATGATGATGTCACATGTTTGACTAAGGTTTACATTCTGAATTCTAAGAATTCATTTACGTACATGTGCATGGTTGTTGGGCTTGAGACTTCATTGGGCCGAAACTCCCTTGGACGAAACCCCTCCAAGTTTCGTCATGTATATTGACGAAACCCCAGGTTTCGTCAATATTAGAAGTTTCGCCGGGTCCCTGTTCAGTTTCGTCAACTGCTGTGATTTGTTGCCTATATAAACATCTCATAGTTTCTGTGTGAAACTTATGAGAGCATAACTGTACTGAGAGATTTAATTCAAACAATGTGTGTATGTGTTTGACCCTTGTTCTCATCTAATCAATTGATTGTGTTTCACTGGTTATATTGTGTTGTTATTACTATCTATGTTTGGTTTGGCATAGTCACAGGGATTCCGCACTCGTGACCGTGTTTATGATAAACAAGCGATTTGGTTTCGTAATCGATCATCCGAGAATCGGGACCTACAGTTGATGTTATTATTTTCATAATGACTGACATTTAATATATGTCCGTAATATGTTTTAGCTATATTTGATGCCAATGGGAAAATTTCCCCCCAAAATTGATGATCAATTAAAAGTTATATTACCTACACGTGACAATTTTTTGTTATAAATATGCAAATTATCTACACAAATGTAAAAAAAAAATAATAAATAAAAACTCCTATATGTGTGGGTATTTGATTGGGTTTACCAACACATAATATTGGTAATCAAATATATAGACAAGATCATTCACAAAGGATCCTTCAAATTAATGTGAGTGTAACCTTTAAATTTTGTAAATGCTTGTGAGTGAAGGAGAGAGAGAGAGAAAAACAAAAAAAAAGTTATTGTTTAACAGTAATTTGGAAAAGTATTATTCACCTCTGTGATTTTTAATTTTTTTTTAAAAGTGGTTGTGAGTTGAGGATAGAGAAAAAGTAATGGTAAAGTATATAATATATTATTAAATTGAAAAGAAAAGAGAAAATATAGTATTTTTTAACTATAATTATAGAGATAGAGTTAGAGATTTTATTGTGAATGCTCTAAATCAGGTAAGTAAATTTCTATTTTAATTTTTGAAAATGACATGACAAAATAATTGTCTACACATATTTAAAGATATACAATATGTGTAGATATTATTAATTTATATTTTATTTTATGAAATTGACGTGGCAAAATACACATCTACATATATTTAAAAATGTACACTATGTGTAGATACTGGATACCTATAAATTAAGTAAATAAATTCTTATTTTAAATATTGGAAAATGATACGAAAAAATTAATAACTACACATATTTTAAAGTTTGGTTAATTACTATACGTTAGTTGTAACACCCCAATCGAGTAACACACGGGGAAATCTCAGAGATTCACGTTACAAATTGCTCACAACAAATTGCTTCATTTAATGTTAACATTGGTTTACAAACAAAGAATACATGTAATTTTCTTTAGATTAGAGAAGTCTAAGGCCCAGATGCAATCCTATGCGTTGCATGCTTGAATAATCGAAATCCTGAAACATATGTGAAAATGAGAGTCAGCATAAAAGCTGGCGAGTACATAGGTTTTGTTAGCCAAATAAATGGCAAAAAGTTTGGTATTGCAATACTTTGACAACTATGAGGGTCATCAATTGAAAATGAAATCTTTGAAGCCAAGGAATGTCAAAAAGGTTTAGTATTGCAATACATTATCTTGATTGTGAAAACTTGTGACAAAAGAGTTTTGTATATGGCAATATGATTATTACTAGGTAATTTTATGTCATTGAAAATTGTACTTTGATTTTGTAATCACATTGAAATCGGTCATAAAACTTGTGAGTGTGTTATTAGAAATCCAATCAAGGATTAATAATAACAATATTGAAATCGGTCATAACTTATGTGAGTATCATTAGAAATCAAATCAATGATTTATAATAATACTTGGGATATCCTTTTAAGAATCTAACATATGAAAATATGGAAGATTCTACATGGATTTGAATAATCGAACATTGAATCAACTGTACACAAAAATCCTAAAGTGATTCGGATAACGCTACAAGAGTAATACAATATGAACACTTATATATAGGAAGTAGCAGCGGCTTATCCACCATGTTCTTATGGTATTACACTCGTTTCGTTATCTAAATCACTACTAACCACATAAACACATAATCATCAACTTGTAAACACGTATTAAAGTACACAATGAATCCAATCAAGGACTTCAATTGTACTTTAAACATCCCACAAGTATTTAACTATGAAGATTGATAGATACTACAAGGATACGGTTTTCGTCATAGTGAATCATAACATACGCATTAAAGTATACAATTAAATCCTATCAAGGACTTCAATTTAATACATTAAACATCCCACAAGAATCTACTATGAAGATAGATAGATGCTAATAGGATTCGGATAATCGAACATTGAATCATTGAATCATAACTTCCTTAATCCTAATGGTGATTCGGGATAATGCCACGAAGGGTAATACAATAAGCAACATTATATATAGGAAGTACCAGCGGCGTATTCACCATGTCCTTATTGTATTACTCTAGTTTCATTATCTAAATCACTAACAATCTCTACACAAAAACAATAACCATTGTCGTGTAAAGCACTTCTTAGAAATCTCGCTATAAAGATAGAAAGATTTAAGACTGTACTTCAAATATCCTACAAGAATCTACCTATGAAGATATATAGATCCTATAAGGATGTGTTCTCAATTGTCGTGTTTCCATAATCGGAATAATACAAAAAAAAAACTTAGTAAACACATATATGCCACACATTTGAAAATAAATTGGTTACACATATGAATCACCCCAAAACATTTGAAAAACGTAAAAGAGGGGAACTATGTACTCACTTGGGGTTGCGTATAGGTCTTGTTCAAAAGATATGACAAAGCTCAAAGTATCAAGAGTTCAAATGTTGAAGTGGTTCCTAGTGTATTGGATACTATGTTAGTGTTACGAGACATAAATCGAAGAATCGGATAGAATGAGGTTTTCTAAACCAAATGAGTGTTGGAACTCATCTGAAATGGTTTACTAAACTTAACATTCTGATTTTGAATGAAACCTGGGTGCTTTTGACCCGTTATGACCCGTTAAGGTAGTTTACGTTACTTTAACGTGTCATTTGCGTAAAAATACGTTCGGATGGTCAAAGTAGTCCTATGATAAGTCTTATATACCAAAACATGATTAATAAAGTTTCAATATCAGTTTATATGTTAAAAAGTTGGTTACATATGCTTAAAAAGGATTTATGCACAAAAAGGGCATTTTGGTCATTTCTAGGCATATAATATTCGACTTATCATAACACTAACCAAACGACGTGACCATAAGGTATAACCTCAGAGGGTTATTCCCTATACAACTATTGTCACAAATATGTTTTTGGTCAGATCATAAGGGTAACACCCCATGTTTCGAAAGTCAAAGTCAAAGTCAAGATTGAAGTCAAAGGAGTATCTTTTAATAATCGAGGTTTAATCACATATTAATCGCATGTTTAATCGATTTATCGCATATCGCTATCGCAATCGCAACTCGAATTATGTGTTATGGATATTGTTTTACGTGTGTGTGCTATTTATGTGTTACTTATGCATGTTATGTTTATGTTGAGATGTTAATCACAATCGCAAATCTATCGCATCGTAATCGAATCGCAAACGCTAAACGCAAGTTATTTATAGTGATTGTATGTTAGATATAGTAGTTATGTTATTTGGGTAACTAATGGGTAATACTATCGCATCGCTCTCTCTAGAACCGCATCGCATTGCTCAACACGCAAATCAAAACGACAAAACTCATCGCGCCGGACATTAGGATCGAGTGGCCAACCGATCGAGTGGCCATCCGAACGAGTTTTCACCCGATCGGGCTGCCACCCGATCGACCCGACACTCTCACCACTTTCCTTTTTGGGAAACCCTATAAATACCCACTTGTCACATCATTTGTGATGTGACATCTCCTTGTTCGACCAGCCTCACTCAAGCACTCATTTCTCTCGATTTCTCCCAATTCTTGTAAGTTTTCAACCTAAATCTTGTACTTCTATGATCTACACACATTTCTTCATCATTTTCACCTTTGAATCTTAACTTTTAACCATGAAATCACTGGATTTGAGGTGTTCTAGGGTGATGTCATCATGGAGTTCTTATGAACTTCAAGATTTGGCTTCATTCCACCAAGAACAACTTAGATCTGAAGGATTTCTACAAGATTAATCAATGTTTTAACATAGATCTACACAAATTCATGGTTGAAAGGATTGAAAGAAGGTTTTCCAACTTTCTTTCAACTATTTTACACTCAATGCACTCAAAACCGATAGAATCAGAGCTTGTTCTGATCTTCTACTCATTCTTAGTGATGTGTCAGTTCCAGATCTGGGTTCTATCTAAGAGACTACTAATTTCGGGTTTGAACATGAACAACCATTTCGAACCGTGAACTGGCCGAACTAGGGTGGTTCCTGTTTGATCGGGTCACTTGGGTCGAGGTGGGGTTTCTGTTGTTTAAGCAAGTTATCATAACGTCTCGTTCAAAACTGCAAAACTGCAAAACTTCAAACAAAATCAAGTGACAAGACGATCAGATCATCGGGACGGATTGCCGTCCGATCGAATTGCCATCCGATCGGATCGTCATGCGATTGACCGACCATCCGATCGGGTTGCACTTGGTTCCACACTTAAACATTTATTCACACTTTTCAAGGATCTGAACGTCGAATGGATTACCTTCCGATCGGATAGCCATTCGATCGAACGACCATCCGATCGTGTGACGTTTGGAGCTTCAACACTTAATCATTTCAATTTTCAAAGATCAACAGTAACTAACGGAATGCCACCTGATCGGATAGCCATCCGATCGAGTGACCGTCCTGCTGTGAACTTGTTCTCAACTTAGAAGACTCCAGACTCGCCAATCAGATTGCCGTCCGATCGAACCGCCGTCCGATCGACCGACCTGAAGGGCACAGGTACTTCTCTATTTTCAAAATGCTACAACGAAAACTTCAAAGGGCAAACCATCATACACAAACACATCCTTCCCAAACAAGGTGTCAATCCAATCAAATGGCCATCCGATCGGATGACCATCTGAACGGATTGACATACGATCGACTGGCCATCCGATACTTGGTTACCTCTCACCGTTTTACGCGTCGCTTATCGTTTATGCTATCGTTAACTGTCCAGGCTAATCTCTCTCAAGCGCTCCCTTCAATCCAAGAGAGTGTTTACTTGTCAAACACAATCTGTGAGTATACTCGATCCCTTTTTGCTTTATGCACTCTTGGGTGTTACATACGTTACTTATTCTAAATCACATCGAACACACAACGCAAACACTATTTATACGCTGACCTGTAATGCATGTTATACGTGACTCGATGAATGCCTGTTTGTTATGTTAACACATTGATTGCTGTCTACCTGCCTTAGCAACGATATTACTATAGTTTGGACTCAGCACCTGTTTACTCAGAGGTTGTTAAGGACAATACTTCACGTGTTCGCAGTGGTGAACATGTGATGCGCACTCGCTATTCGCAGTCAACTCGCAGTCATTGGTATTGATAGGATCTTTGTCGATAACTTACATGCTTCACATTATACGTTATACATGCTGGTGAAGCGTAAACGATTACGAACTCTATTATGTTATATCAAACTTGTATGCTCACCTTTACACTATGTGTATTGACCTTTATTTTAATGCAGTGGCAGGTGCTTAGGATGCTTGCTTGCTCTTTGATGGAATCAAGTAGGAGAGAGTCTAGAAACAAACAAACAATTTATTTTTATTTGAATCTGAGTTGTCGGAACAGTTTTATTTGTTTTGGAGATATCTATGTCTGTAATAAATTACTTGCTTAATAGGTTATGGTATGGGACATAATGTTTAATTATTCGGTAAAGTAGTTGTTATGGAATTTCTCTTGAACAATCTGCTTCGCTCAGTGCCATGACCCGATGTTTCCGTCATTAATTGGCGTGTGACAATAAGATCAACCAAACGGGTCGGATTCGAAAGTCAAAGCGTTGGTCAAGACCTCTTAACTTACGACCCTAAATAAGCACTAAACTAGAAGTGACGAGTTAAACATGTCAAAACATGTTTGACTTAGTTACAAAACTGATTTGGTATCAAAACTTAGTGTTTTAATACCCGGAAATGGTTCCATCGTAAAATGCACAAAATGCGCATTTTTTACCGAAACTTTGACTCGTCACTTCGACTAGTTAACGTAGTAATCAGTAGGTATAATCGCAATGGATTATAACCTTCGTGATTACGATCACGTTGCAAAGTTCAATTGAACTTTGCTTTGACCAATTATGGTCAAAACCGGAAGTCAAATAGTAAGTCAAACCGTTTGACTTTTAGCCCAAAATAGCTAAAATAATTGAAATAGACTAGGATGAGAACTTACTTGTGTTTAGAAACCATTAATGTAACGCCCTGCTTCTTCTATACTTTCCATAAATAGAAATTCTTGTTTGTATTCCTATTTTTGGAAGTCTTGTATTCCTTGTAATCGTCTTTCGTTGTATCATTGTAAATCCGATACTTCGATCGTAAAAAAAAAATTTAAATTATTTCATACGGATTATACTTCTTTTTTTACATGCTAAAACATTTAATCTTTGTATACATTTGATACATACTCGTACCCTTGTAAACACACGCGTAACTTACAATCAATACGTGATTCTAGAAATCCTATACATGCAAACACTTTATTATACGTTCACCATACATAACCTATACCCTATTTTTTTTACAAACCTATTTAAGTTTCATGTTTTTTAGGTAAATTAAACATTTTTTAATCATATAGTAATATTATATAATATACATATTATATAATATTACATAAAATGCATATGGATATGTAAATAATCAAACAAAACAATAATATGCCAATAAAGTGGCCTTGTGGCCGATCATTAGTAACACAGCCCAAAGATCGGCTGGATCAATTTAGTTGGGCCGTTTTTTTATTAAACTAAATGACTTATGGCACCAAATGTCTTATAGTACGTTTTTATGAAATATGAGACTTTAATAATCAAATAAGAACAAAAGATAATTCAGCTAATTGTGGCCAAAAGTTGCGGCCAGTTTCTAATCCACATATCTTTTTTTTTTTAGCCAACTATTGGTTGGGTTTTGGCTCTATCTTTCCACCTAATTGCATTTAATCTCATTTAACCACTAACCCTAATCCAACCACTATATAAACCAAGCCTCCTCCAAGAATTTTCCACTTTCTAAACACTCTCCATTCACTCTTAAACACTCCAAATCGTAGCTAATTCCAGAAGTTCGAGCAGATTCATCCTACTTCACAAAAGTGAGCATAACTCACTCATTTCTTGTCCGATTTTCTCCATTCTTTTTCCTATATGCTTGGATTGACCTTGGCTTCAATTCCATGGGTTTTTTCACAGTAAATCAGTCCTTGGAACGTCGCCAAAAAGACTCCAAAGTTCACTGTTCGTTTCTGTTTTGATTAAACCTTTACTAAACTTGTTCAAACATGAGTCTAACTCATCTCAAACCTATGTCCTTATGCTTATAACCACTTCTATGGTTAGTTAGGCT
>JARYGA010041785.1:0-25613 GCA_030545235.1 Helianthus tuberosus
TTTCTAGAAGGAGATAAACAATTTCTCTATTTGAAAATCTAAGTTGTCGGAATAGACTATTTGCCTAGATTTTGTCTGTAATAATTTGTTTACCTTTTGAGACATGGTATGGGACGTGTTATTTTAAATTGATTGGTAATTTTAATTGTTATGGAAACTTCTGGACAATCTGTTTCGCTCAGTGTCATGCCCCGATGTTTCCGCCATCGGTTGGGGTGTGACAGATTGGTATCAGAGCCATAACTATAGGGAATTAGGCAAGACACGACCTAGTCTGGGTCGATGTCTTAGAGACCTAGTCTATAGTTAGGAACCAACAGACCGACTTGTGCATATCCGTTAGGGATTATGTATGAGCCTGCTATTTCTCGATACTCTCACTTACGCTACACTATCACTGCACTCGAATTTTCAACCATAAAGGAGCAACTAAGTCAAGATTAGGTGTGAAAACCGCAAACTCTTGACTAAAGTTGTTTAATCGACCCGCATTTTATCTACAAACGGGGAGAATTATGCCAAATCAGGAGTGAAATCCGTATTTTGATGAATAATCTCCTCTATTTTGTCAAAACAGGGACAAAGTTGTTAAGCTAGGGGTGAAACCCTAACCTTGACGACTTGTTCCGCCCATTTTACAAAACTCTCACCAAAGACTCGACGGACTCCAACGACCTGAAGTCACAATATGACTAACGAGATGTGTGCCAAACTCCCAAGAATCGAGGCAAAAAGCATAGTCCTGAAGGTCAAGTGTGCACAACAAGACCTTGAGAATAGTCGAATCACTTTGGTTAGTCGAAGTCTATTAGCCGCAGACAATCTATTTTCTTGATTTCTATGTGTTTCGATTCTGAGCCCGCAACTGCAGACTCTGATGATTCGTCGATTTTATGTGCTTATATGTGTGTTTACCTGTTTATGTGTTTAAATTTTTGGAGATTTACTCGATTTTTGCTTTCACTTCGATCAACACGCACGACTCGCACTGCACTTCTATCTCAGTGCGCTGACAAATCACTGAACTATGGACGACTTTATGCTACGTTATACGCTTATACTACACTACTCGATATACTAGAACGCGATCGCTATATTCGAGCACTCGCGAACTATGAATGATAGGTTCCTGTATTCTGAGGCAGTCGGGATACTTTATGTGTTTCTATCTGCTCCTATATGCCTCTTGTGACTACATGATTAGGTGCTTCTGTGATTCTGTGCCCTACGTGCCTACGTGCTCTACGTGCTTATGTGCTTCTTTGTTTATATGAATCTGTGATTATGTGCTTACATGCTTGTGCGATACATGTTACATTGCGTGTTCCTAGGCTTTAGTAAGTAATAAACGTGTGAGGTGAGATTCGATTATGATGTGTCTGAGACCTATAGCGATGTCTGTTGCAGACAATGTCAACTGGACCATCATCCCGTCACACACCTCTTTCTCGTCAAGAAAAGAGAGACAAACGTCTTGCTGCTATCATCGCTAAACAAGTAGCAAAAGCCGTGAGTGATGTCTACAAGAACGTTAGCAAATCATCTGAGGAGTCGAGGACCGATGCTCCTAAAGCTACCACCAAAGCTCCCTTCAATTTCTAGCAGTTCAAGTCTTGTGGGCCAAAGGAATTCACTGGCGAGGAAGGCCCTACAGCGTTGTTCCAATGGTTTGATTCCATTGAGGTCACACTACGACAGAGCGGTTGCCCCGACGACCTCCGCACTCAGAATGCTACCGGTGTCTTCCGGTCCCGCGCATTAGACTGGTGGACGGCCGAGAGAAACAAGCGGGGAAACGATGCAGCCTACGGTTTGTCGTAGGATGAACTCAAAGAGGTCATGCTGGAATAATTATGCCCTCCTCATGAGCGCCAAAAGTTAGAAGATGAATTCTGGCACATAAAGCAAAAGGAATGTGAAAATGCTGCTCTCACTGCTCGCTTCAAACAGCTCAGCATCATCTGCCCTGACCAAGTCAAGACTTCAGACATGGCAATCAAGAAGTATATCCGAGCCCTGCCTGACTGTGTTGCAGATTTCGTGCAAGCGGCTAAGACTAAGACAATCGAAGAGACCTATCTACTGGCCGCTGAAATCAATGACAAGCGGGTCAAGGCTGGTGTCTGGGATAAAACTCCAAAGCACCTGCATCAAGCTACCACCGCCGCACCGACTGCTGAAACCACCACCTCGTCGAGCAACAAGAGGAAGAACAAGAGAAAGAACAGCTCCAGCAATAAGAACTGTGCGATCACTGCTGCACCGATACAAGATGTACCAGCCCAACAGCGTCAAGTAGCGGCGCCTGTGGCTAATGCACCGCCTGCCAAGCGTGCATACACTGGGCCACACCCGCTTTGCCCTACTTGTACCTACCACCACCCGACTACCATCGCTTTCCGTTTCTGTGCTCATTGCAATATATACGGCCATTTCACTACCAACTGCCGTGCTCAACAAGCTCCTGCTTATCAAGCTCTACTCACCGCCCCTCAGGGTCAACAAGCTCCTCCGGCACCCGCGGTCAACGCCAGAGCCTGCTTCGCATGTGGCGATCCTAACCATTTCACCAACATGTGCCCAAACAGGGTTGTGAAGCAAGAGCCCCAGCAGCAGCAGCCTCAGCAACAGCAGCCTCACCAGCAGCAACAACAACAAGCAGCATACGCACGAACTTTCAACATCAACGTGCGTCAAGCCCAAGCCGACAACAACGTGGTTAATGGTACGTTCCTTGTGAATGGTATTTATGCTTCGTGTTTATTTGATACTAGAGCCGATAATTGTTTTGTGTCGTTCGAATTCGAAAAGCTTCTTAGTCGTAAACGCTCCCGACTCTCCTCGACGTTTGATGTTGAAGTCGCTACCGGAAGAACCGTCGCCGTAAATTCTGTACTTCATGATTGTACCCTTGAGCTCAACAATCACATCTTCCCAATCGACCTTATTCCGATGCAACTCAGAAGTTTTGACGTCATAGTAGGCATGGACTTTCTTCGCGAGAACCATGCTGAAGTTGTGTGCCTCGACAAGATGATTCGCTTCTCTCTCGTGAATGGTGATTTATTGTGTGTATATGGCGAAACTGCTTCGAAAGGTCTCAAGCTCATGTCGTGTGTCCAAGCTAGCAAGTATCTCTGCAAGGAATACAGAGCTTTCTTGGCTAACATTGTAGTAGCGGAGAAGGAAAAGAAAGGAAAGACAGAGGTGAAAGACGTTCCTGTGGTTCGCGAATTTCCTAATGTGTTCCCTGACGACCTTCCCGGTCTACCGCCAAGTCATGATATCGACTTTCGTATCGACCTCATTCCTGGAGCCAACCCTATTGCCAAAGCTCCCTACCGACTCGCACCGTTTGAAATGCGCGAACTCTCAAACCAACTCCAGGAATTACTTGAGAAAGACTTCATTCGCCCAAGCACCTCTCCTTGGGGCGCGCCAGTCCTTTTCGTCAAAAAGAAGGATGGGTCGTTCAGGATGTGCATCGACTATCGGGAATTGAATAAGTTAACTATCAAGAACCGCTATCCCCTCCCTCATATCGACGATTTGTTTGACCAGCTACAAGGTGCTACGTGCTTCTCGAAGATCGATCTACGCTCAGGTTATCACCAACTACGCATTCAAGAGGAGGATATACCCAAAACCGCGTTTCGCACTCGATACGGCCACTACGAATTCGTTGTTATGCCTTTTGGTTTAATCAACGCACCTGCGGTTTTCATGGATCTGATGAATCACGTGTGTAAACCATATCTCGGCCGTTTCATCATCGTATTCATCGACGATGTCTTGATCTATTCCAAATCGAAAACCGAACACGCGCAACCTCTACGTTTGGTTCTCGAGCTACTCCAGGGGAATCAACTCTATGCCAAGTTCTCCAAGTGTGAATTCTGGTTGGAGGAGGTTCAGTTTCTGGGTCACATTATTAATAGTCAAGGTATTCATGTCGACCCCGCGAAGATTGAAGCCGTTAAGAGTTGGATTACACCTAAGAACCCATCTGAAGTCCGTTCTTTTCTTGGACTAGCGGGCTACTATCGATGATTTATCGAAGGATTCTCAAAGATCGCTGTACCGCTTACCGTTCTCACGCATAAAGACAAGCCTTTTGTTTGGGGAACTGAACAAGAGTCTGCCTTCCAAACTCTCAAGCACATGCTTTGCAATGCTCCTGTTCTCACATTACCTGACGGAAACGACAATTTCATTGTCTACTGTGATGCTTCCAACCTTGGTCTTGGTTGTGTCCTCATGCAATGGGATAAGGTTATAGCTTACGCGTCTCGTCAGCTCAAAATCCAAGAGAAGAACTATACAACCCACGATCTCGAGCTAGGCGCAGTTG
Source organism: Helianthus tuberosus (assembly GCA_030545235.1). Taxonomy (NCBI): domain Eukaryota; kingdom Viridiplantae; phylum Streptophyta; class Magnoliopsida; order Asterales; family Asteraceae; genus Helianthus; species Helianthus tuberosus. The sequence goes on from JARYGA010041785.1 coordinate 4,352, forward strand.
TTTTTGCATTAAAGATTTGGCGACACTACCTGTATGGTACCAAGTGTACGATCTTCACCGATCATAGGAGCCTACAACATATCTTTAATCAGAAGGAGCTTAATATGCGTCAACGCCGATGGGTAGAACTTCTCAACGATTACGACTGTGAGATTCGTTATCACCCAGGCAAAGCAAATGTTGTTGTCGATGCACTCAGCAGACGGAGCTATATGCTTAGCACTCGTAATGTTCAAGCCCAACATAATCTCGAAACCCTCATCCGCGAAGCTCAGCACACGTGTTTTAATGAACGCACTCTGAAGAAGGAAAGAATCTACCACGATGGAGCCCAGCTTGTGAGCAAGTCGAATGGGATATTCCACTTTCTGGACCGAATTTGGATCCCTAAACGGACCGATTTGTAACAGATTCTGATGGACGAAGCCCACAAATCCCGGTATTCTATTCATCCCGGTGCCGACAAAATGTACCAGGATCTTCGCTATAAGTACTGGTGGCCGGGCATGAAAAGGGATATTGCTCTCTATGTTGAAAAATGCATGACCTATGCAAGAGTCAAGGCTGAACATCAAAGACCCTCTGGCTTACTCGAACAACCACCGATCCCTATGTGGAAGTGGGAGAGTATAGCTATGGACTTCATAACAAAGCTACCGCAGACGTCATCAGGTCACGACAGCATTTGGGTTGTGGTTGACCGTTTGACTAAATCAGCTCACTTTTTGCCAATACGGGAAGACTACAAGGTAGAACGATTAGCCCGAATCTACACCGACGAGATCATTTGTAATCATGGGATGCCTCGCGACATCATCTCTGATCGTGATGCTCGGTTTACCTCGCGACTGTGGGAAACGTTTCAAACGGCACTCGGTACATCACTTAATCTAAGTACCGCTTTCCACCCTCAAACCGACGGTCAGACTGAAAAAACGATCCGTACTCTTGAAGACATGCTCCGTTCGTGTGTCATAGACTTCGGTGGTAATTGGGATAAATACCTGCCGTTAGTCAAATTCTCGTATAACAACAGTTATCATTCCAGCATTCAAATGGCACCATTCGAAGCTTTATACGGAAGAAGATGTCGATCGCCTATTGTGTGGCACGGGATCGGGCATTCGCAATTAACCGGTCCCGAGCTATTGCAAGAAACGACAGACAAAATTTTCCAAATTCGAAACAATCTAACAAAAGCTCGGAATCGACAGAAAAGTTATGCCGATAGAAGACGCAAGCCCCTTGAATTTGACGTTGGCGACCACGTACTCCTAAAGGTGTCACCTTGGAAGGGTGTGGTCAGATTCGGCAAGAAAGGGAAACTAGCGCCTCGATATGTGGGACCTTTTAAGATTCTGGAAAGGATCGAAAAAGTCGCCTACAGACTCGAACTACTAGAGGAACTTAGTAACGTCCACCCGACTTTCCATGTGTCAAACCTCCGAAAGTGCCTGGCTGAGCATGATTTAATTGTACCACTCGATGACCTTCAGGTGAACGAAACACTACACTTCGGGGAGAAGCCTGTCGAAATCATGGACCGCCAAACCAAGCAACTCAGATGCTCGCGCATTCCTATTGTGAAAGTCCGATAGGAAGGCAAACGAGGCGCAGAGTTCACTTGGGAACTCGAAAACGACATGAAGGCGAAGTACTCGCAGTTATTTAAGCAGAAAGTCTAGAGAGAGAAAAGTGATTCACGGTGTTGTACAACTTTCAGCCTAATTTCGGGACGAAATTCCCTAAACAAGGGGAGGCTGTAACACCCCGTGTTTTCGAGAAGTCAAAGTCAAGGTCGAAGTCAACGACCGATTTCGTGCGACTTGACTTGTAGTGAATTTCTTTTATATGTTTATTTTAGTTGTATTATGTGGAGTAAGTGTCAATAATTACAATAAACGGCGTGTGTTATTCGCCAATTCAATCGACTTACGACTGTGAACTATAGAAAGTAACAATGCGATAAAGTTAACTAAACGATAATCAAACTATGCTAATCAAATCGACATCGAATCGAATCGCAACTCGAACTACGCATTTTAGTTATTGTTATATGTGTGTGTGTGCCTTATGTGTTACTTGTGCATGTTCATTTATGTTATGTGTGGTAATCAATCGAATCGCAATCGAACTCGAAACGCAATCGAACTCAATCGAAATCGAACTATGATAATTAGTGGAGAAGAGACAGCGCTAAATATGAATAGTTGGGACTAAAAGTAATTTGAATAGTAAACTCCATCGTATTCGCGTCGCTCGCAATCGAAATCGAATCAGCAAAAATCGTCGCGTCGAACACACGAACCAAGTGCCATCCGCCCGGATAGCCATCCGACCGGGCTGCCACTTGGTCGTGGTCCCAAGATGACATCCGTGTAACACCCTAGTTACTATTTAGCGATTTTATATGTAAATACCAACAATTAGATGTGTAGTTAAGACTACACATACTATAAAAATACGGGTTTATTAAAACTTTTACAAATCATAAGTTATTCTACATAACGTGATCGGGTTCGTCATTAAAAATTTACAACGAGGCAATGTGCGGAAGCATGTGTCTTTATCGTGTTCGGTTCTTCATTGAGCTTGATCGTCTTTCGGCATCCAAAATGTACCTACATTTCATAAACATGAAATGCTTTAGTCATACTGGGATTAAAACGTGTTTAAACGAGTCCGGTAACGAATATGAAAGGAGAAATCCCAACGTTAATCTCTTGATCTCAAAACAAAAATTTCAACTTGGTCTCCACCGTAACTTACGGTGTCACCGTAAGTTACGGTGGCCTCTGTAAGGATATTCCCCCACCGTAACTCAGGGGTTAACTACCGTAACAGTTTTAGCTCCACCGTAACTTACGGTGGACACCGTAAGTTACGGTGGCCCCTGCATCCAGCCTTTCCATTTCGCCGTTTTTGACACGAAAACTTTCGTATCTTTCAATCCGCTTGTCCGTTTGACCTACTGTTTCTTCCTATGTGATTGTAATTTGATTCTCCATCTTATGGAGTTAAAATCCAACATTTGATTTAACAAAATTTCAGACTTTTAAGTCTTCGGCTTATTACCCTTTTTACCAAATTTTGACCCGTTCGATTTTTATCAAACAAACAAGTTTGTTTGATCCTTATTTCTCATAAACCTATTAAATTCAATGATGTCTAACATATTTGGTTCCAATTATAGATTCATATACCTTCTTAAACCTATTTTCACTCATATGCTTATTTTGACCCGTTAAAGGTATTTAAGCATATTTTAAGCACCAATTGCTTTCATTCGTTTCTAAATACATATGCCCACATTTCTTATCAAATGATCTCCCACCACAACTATATTTGTGGTGGATTCAATGTGGTGATTTATATATTCCAAATGTTACCCTTCAAATCGTTATTTTACGGCAAAGACTCTTTATAGAGTCATTTGACCAATATTTTACATCTTTCGCTTTTATACTTATTCTAAGTATTGACTTGATTATAAAACTCGTTTTCAAACGACTTCTAAGGGTTGTTTGCTTAATTTTACTTACAAGGGCGTTTTGGTCACTTTTAACCCTTCTTTTACGACGAAGGGCTTGCTTAAGCCAAGCACGCCCAAAAATCTCATTTTTAACCAAATCTTGTTTTCAAAACACTCTGTCTATAATTTAAATCCTTCGGTTTACCTTTTAAGGTAACCGAATGTCCCTTTTTACTTTGCCTAACTCTCATAGATCTCCAAGTTCTAAATGAGGAGTTGATATATTATACATACCTGGCCCGGATCAACTTATTAACCCGGTTTTAATACCTTGCTTTATATTCGCTAATTAAGAACGATGCGAATATCCATTGGATATCTATTCCTGTAAGCATATAACTCGACAAAAGAATCATTAGTCTATATAGTCAAAAGGTGTTGTCTACACCTTTTGACCCGTTTGGCCGAATTGACCGTTTATCTTTGCGAGATGATATTTATTATCATCTCCTCTTCATGACTCGTTCCGTTTAACACCGTACGGTCATTTTAACTTATAAACCGTTTATTGCTTTCGACATAATATGACCGAATTATCGATTTACTTCTTTTTAACCATTATTACGGTTTCTTTCATCTTTGATTATCTTTTCTGTTCGACTACACGACGGAACATCATATTTCAATTTTTTAGATATCTCATTCGTAATTTATATGATGAGAAAATATTCCACAATTTAAGACTAGTGTAAGCTATACTTACCTTGCATCCCGAATACGCTTTTCCTTTATGCTTGACTCGTTCGACCCGCTTTCTCCCCAAGCTTCACCTAGCTTGTTAAGCGCCAACTATCATTCATTATTCACAAGGTTGTTAGATTAGTCACTCCAAATCATGACTTTCACACCTTATGATTCTTTGACTATTTTTTTTCTTTAAACTCGATAATAAATCATTAGTTTAATCCTTGTGTCAAGACGCACTTCTAATCAATTATGAACTCTTAACAAAATCCCTATTTTGTTCAAGTAGTCATTCATACGAGTTAGTATGGCGTTTATAAACACCAATACTACATTAATTTCATCAAATCAACTAAACCCATTTCATAGCAATTATGATCTTGTGCACAAATTCATGGTTTAATCGAACACCTTCTATTTGTTATCATGCATGTTGATTCTAAGCATAGTTATATCATCAAAATCATCATAACATCAAAACTCACTTATCTAAGTGTGTTAATTCACCAAATTCATCAATCTATAGCATGTTATGTATGATTTTCACTTAGGGTTTCGTTCCTAAGCAAGTATACATCACTAATCTAGCCATAGCTTCTATAATCCATGCCTAATTCGCGATTAGGATGATTATCAACTTTTTACAACTTCATGAATGTTAGAAATTCGACATACCTTAGGATCCCCTTGACTTGGTGATCACGAATATGTGCTTGAATTTCGATTTGGGTATGATTTGCCCTTCCAATTTCTTGATTTGTGCTTGTTAGGGTTTTGAGCTCAAGATGTTCTTGGCTCCTGTGGATATATCGACCAGAACACACACTTTAAGTGTGTGTTTTGGTGTTTAACTTTTGTTTTGATAAAACAACTTTCCCACTTGGCAATATTGGTCCCTCATGTTTCCTTTTGATCAAATGAAGCTATAACTCACCATTAGTCACTTAATCACATGCTACTAACTAGGTTAATTATTCCTTGTTACTTTAGCGGGTTCGGGAAGTCATAACCCGTTATGTTTTTAAGTCCCGTTAATTCAGACTTCTTATAAACCTTATTTACTTAAAAACATTTATTAACGTTTTATTAAATATTAGGTTTATTTATTTAAATCCTAATATTTACCGGGTTACTTTCACCACTAACGGTATTTTACCCGCTCTTTTGTATTAACGGGGTTTAATTACCAAACCCGTTTTCGGGGTGTTACAATCCGACCGACCCACACTTTCCCCTTTTGGAATCCTATAAATACCCATGTCACTCTCAAACTTTCTACTTTTGGAAACTCTCTGACCGACCAGCTCGTGCTCCTCACCTTTTCCTCGATTTCTCTCAATTCCGGTAAGATCTCGCCCTAAATCTTGTACTTTCTTGATCTACATGCACTCCTACACCTTTCTGTCTTTTGAATCTTAATTTTTAACCGTGAAATCACTAGATTTGAGGTGTTCTAGGATGACGTCATCATGAGTTCTTGAAGAACTTCATGTTTTTGCTTCAATCCACCAAGAACAACTTAGATCTAACCGATTTCCATCCGAATACACAAAGATCTTTCATAGATCTAAACACTTTCACGGTGAAAAAGGATTGAAAGATCGATTCTAACTTTCTCTCAACTCTTTTACACTCAATGCACTCAAAACTGGTATAATCGGACCTTGTTCTAGTCTCCTACTCATTCTTAGTGTTGTGCTAGTCCAAGATCTGGATTCTCCTCACGAGACCACCGATTTCGGGTTAAACAAGAACAACCGTCTTGAACCGGGTAACTAGCCGAACTAGGGTGATTCCTGGTCAATCAGGTCACTTGGGTCAAGATGGGGTTCTGTTGGTTAACACAATGTCAAGACGTCTTGATAAAACTACAAACAAACAAGTCGACCAAGTGTAAGACGGACGGAGCAACCGGCTATCCAACCGGACTACTGTCTGAGCGGATAAGCCACCCGAACGGATTGCCATTCGACCGGATTACTCTTCGGATCATGAGATACTAGGACTTTAAAGACTTAAACAATTTTCAACATGTTCACTAACAGGGTTGCCACCCGGACGGATGGACATCCGACCGAGTGACTCTTCTGCTGTGAACTTGTTCCCACTAAGTAACCTCATCACTAGAGTCGCTGTCCGACCGGATGACCATCCGAGCGGTTTGTCATCCGCACGACTGACCGTCCGATCGACCGACTTGAAGGATAGAGATACTTCAATGTTTTCAAAATGCTACAACGAAAACTTCAAAAGTCAAGCCATCATACACAAACACCTCCTTCTCATAGGAAGAAACAATCCACTCGACTAGTCATCCGACTGGATAAGCTGTCCGACCGGATGACCATCTGAACGGATTGTCATCCGCACGAACAAGCCGTCCAAACGGATTACCATCCGACCGAACTGTTGTCCGATCCACTGATACTTTGCACCGTTTTACACGCCACTTATCGTTATGCTATCAAACTATTCAGGCTAACCTTACTCGCTAAGCGCTCCCTTCAATCCATCAACCGCTGTGAGTATACTCGATCCCATTTTTCTTTATGCACTTTTGGGTGTTACATACGTTACGAATATTCAAAACACAACAAACACACTACTTGATACTATTTGAACGCTAACCGTTAATGCATGTTATACGTGGCTTATGAATGCTTGTTTGTTATGTTTACACATGGAATGCTGTCTACCTGCCTTAGCAACGATGGTACTATAGTTTGGACTCAGTACCTGTTCGCAGGCGTTGTTAAGGACAATTACTTGCATGGATTACGGTGGTAATCATGTATTGCGAACTGCCTCTGGCAGTCAACCCGCAGTCATTGGTATCGATGGATCTATGTCGATAACTAACGTGCTTCATTTCACTATGTGTACGTGTTGGTTATGCGTAAACGAAATTCGAACTTTATATGCTATTATCAAACTTGTATGCTCACCTTTACATTATATGTATTGACTTTATTTTAACAGTATGTGACAGGTGCTTAGGATGCACATCTGGTAGGAAATCGAAGCTAAAATAAGGCTCTAGAGGACAACAAATAGTTGTCTGTACAAATTTAATTAAGGGTCTCTAGAAGCAGATAAACAATTGCTCTATTTGAAAATCTGAGTTGTCGGAATAGACTATTTGCCTAGATTTTGTCTGTAATAATTTGTTTACCTTTTGAGACATGGTATGGGACATGTTATTTTAAATTGATTGGTGATGTTAATTGTTATGGAAACTTCTGGACAATCTGTTTCGCTCAGTGCCATGCCCCGATGTTTCCGCCATCGGTTGGGGTGTGACAAAAACAAAGTCTTCAGCCCATATTTCAGCGTTGGTATTTCTGGTGTCATGGTCATTCGTCCTGTGCTCATGTATCTGAGCTTCAATAGCAGAATCAAAATGCCTGAGAAATTCGACAAGAGTGCACGCCGGGTTACAGAACTGTCCAAAGAAATGGTTCTCACTCTCTGAACGAGAAGAGGTACGCATAAGCCCGGACATGACCTCCTCACGATAATAAGTCGGTATCCAAGTATCCCTGGTTTGATAAACTGACTGCAACCACTCATGATCAACCAAGTTAAAATCGTTCATTATGGTAGCCCACTCACTTTCAAACTTATCAGGTAGAATTGAATCGGTCCACACAATGTCACACAACCTCTTTTTGAAATCTGTATTATTGAAGATTGTAGCACCAACCTAAAACACCATTGAATAACATATAACACAATAATCACTAAAAAGTATGTAAAAAGTAAAAAAGAAAGGTTAAAAGGATGAACAACTAAACACCTTAGCAGTAAGCTTGTCCATGATGTGCCACATGCATAGCCTATGTCTACTCTCAGGCCATGTATCTTCAATAGCCTTCTTCATGGCTGGGTCTTGGTCGGTGACAATCACCGGAGGGGCACGGCCAAATGCTTCACGAAACACCTTTAGCAACCAACTATAAGTTTCAGCCGTTTCGTTTCCTATTATAGCGGCACCAAGAGTAACATTGCGATTGTGGTTGTCGATACCAGTAAATGGAACAAACATCATGTTGTACCTGAAAAACAAATACGGAATAAAAACACCATAAAACTGAATGACATATACTTAAGAAAATAAGCTGTAAAAATCAAAATAAAGATAATAATTACCAAACTTACTTGTTACGACGATATGTGGCATCAAATGAAACAATGTCCCCAAACATCGAAAAATTCCTTTTGCATCTTCATCTGCCCAAAACAACCCCCTTAAAACCCCATATTCCGCTGTTATATACTCCATTGAAAAGTTTGGCATGTACTCTTTCTTCCTCATAAGCCGTTTAATCATCATATCAGCGTCAAACTCAGATATATACCTGTTCAGGTCTCGCTTGAAATTTTTAAAATCGTTTTTGGTTGCCCGAACCTTGTCAAACCCACCATACAATGTCCTCGTGATATTAAACGCTTTGATAGGTCCAATGTTCAAGGCGCTCAACGTGTTAACGGCTTGCTCTTGCATATAGTTCATACCTCGGTTAGCGGGGAGTAAATGCCTATCTTCCTCAGCAACAAAAAAGTGATTATGTGCCTCCTTGAAAGAATAAACCTCTTATAGATTCGAAGGCATTAACTTTACACACGTACGTGCTTCGCACCTCGTCCTTATAGAAGGAACACGTCAAACAGATTTCCTCTTTGACCCATTATTTGAGGTGTCAATCTCTTTAGATGTATCGATCTCCTTAAAAGGTTTAGTCCCCTCCTTTGAGCAAATGAACCATTTAGATTTTATAACACCATGATGCGTGTATTGAGAAGACTTCCTGGCAGTGAAGCCTGAAGCCATTGCATACTTCTGATAAAAGAGGAATGCATTCTTCACCGTATCAAAGGTCATCTTATCCTTCGGCTTAAGCGATTCATCTACCTCCAGTAAATAAGTCCTCTTACCGGAGTTTGGAGACAGATGTAGTTTCCCAAGCGGCTGATAGGTTTGAAAGCCTGAGAAAATAATTAAATTGAATGATTCTACAGTAAAAAAACACCACAACATAATACGTATAAAATAACACCACAAAACATCAAATCAACTCTATGAGAATCAACTGTTATAAAAAAAAAAAACACCCTCTATTTAGATGAAAAAACACCATGTACGTATAAAAACCCTGTAAGGAACATCACATGCAAAAAAAACACTATGTCTCATCATCAACTAATATAAAAAACACATACTAGCTTCAACTTCACTAACATACATAAAAACACCATGCACATATAAAAACAGCCTGAAAGGGTTACACGTGGTGTCATCACAAATATTACGTATAGTAAAGTAACACACATGGAAAAACACCATATAGTGTACTAGAGTAAAAACACCACAACTAATATGCAACCCATGCAAAAAAAAAAAAACACCATACAGAGTTACGAACCGGTGTTCATGAAAATTCCAATAAAAATACCAGATGATTGAAAAATTGACAATTACAATTAAACGAACAATGTTCTTGAATATTGATTACAATTACATAATAAACTGCGGATCAAACATACAGAATTACCTTGATCGTCGTTCTCCATGAAGAAAGAAAGTATGAATCAGATTAACGATTGTATGCGTATGCAATCTGTATGCGTGATCAAATAGGAAATTGAATGCGATTTTATAATGATTTAGAGTTCGAGATTTGTTAATGATTTAGATGAATCTGATAATATATTCAAAAATCGAATTCCCTAAAAAAACTCAGAAAAATCGGTTACAAAGATTTGATACTTAATTAGGTTTATTGGTATAATTACTAATATAACCTTGATCTAATGAAATTAATATGGAATGATCTAATGGCTGAGATTCTTTCTCACATTTCTCACACTTTAGGCCTTTTTTACAGGAACCTTAATCTGCTAACATAAACAAATATGCAATAACAATTTATTTCATGTTAAAAAACTAATGTGTTTTAAGCTAGGCTAAATACACAGTTAACCGCTCACAACCAGCCCACTATAACCATCAAAATCGATTAACCATAACCGGCATAACCGATCGGTTATTGTTATCCATTAACCGACATAGAGGTTATGGTTATGGTTTTAGGCCAAAAACCGACCCAAACCGACCTATGCACACTCCTAAACACCATAATAAATACTTTATTTTTCAAAATTCATTAGTACCAATACATTAGTTATAAGCATAGTAAAGTTTTTAGTAAAAAATTTGTATAATATATCATTTTAAAAGTTCTAATGAACACGTGATGTATGGATTTTTGAATCTTCAAACTTGGATCAATAGATAAAATACATTTTTAAGGTATTTCTAAAAGAAAAAAATAGGGTAGTTTTGTAATTTCACATTTGTGTGTGAAGCTTGAAATTGAAAGGATAACGTAGGGAAATTCTATTGGCATACCAGCCAATCTATCCGTACACTTTGCTCCTTCAATACGGGTCATATAGGCCTATGCGGGTCGTATTGTTTTTTCAATTTCCAATAAAGACTGATCTGTCAGATATTGTCTATTTGACGGGTCGTATATGCCTATACAAGTCGTATAGGCCTATACGGGTCGTATAGACCCCCTGAATTCTCAAAAAAAAAAAACAAGGGGTTAATTGATAAAGTATAGACCCCTTGATTTATCAATTAACCCCTTGTTTGTTTGTTTTTTTTTTTTTTTTTTTTTTTTTTTTTTTTTTTGATAATTCAGGGGTCTACATGATAAAGTTTTAAAAATATTTTTTGTTTAAAAAATAAATGAATTCATTTATTAAACTTTGTTAAAACTATGATTAAACTATGACGCACGTACATAAGATAAGCACATAAAACTCTAGGGAGTTAAAATGACATTTTACAAGTTTTTAGAAAGTTGAGATGGAACACCCCAAAAAAATATTCAACATGAGTGTAGTAACTAGAACTAATTAACCTAGTTAAAAATATGTTGTTCTATTACTAAAATGGGTAATCGGTGTCGTAAATAATAAAACCAAAGTATAGGGACTAAAATGGGTTACTAGAAAAGGATGAAAATATATAAGGGTTGAAAAATAAAAAACACCCACATATATATGTGTGTGTGGACTTTTAGAGAGAGAAAGGAAGTGAAAACCTCAAAATTTCAAGAACACAATGCAGCCAAAATCAAGTGTGAAATCAAAGGGTTTTTGTTGCCTATTGAAAGATTTAAGCATACAACACCCCTAGAAACATAAGGTAAGTTGCAATTTCATCTTTGGTGGAATTCTCATGTTAGGAGAAATTCATGAAAAGATAGTTTAGTAATCTAATCATGATAATTATGTGTTTTGATGATCATAGAAGTGTTCTTGGTTAGCATAATTATTAATGTTTGTGATGTATTTGATATATGACATTCATGGATGTTTGTTCAAATACTTAATGAAATGGGTTTTAACCTTAGAATGTAAAACCCCAAATTCATATGAAATAGCTACATGTGATAGCTTTGATAGATTAAACTTTGCATGATTAATCGATTATTAGTGAAAGCATAATCATAATGACTTGAATTAAGGTGATAGAAAGTGGACAACTTGAAATAAATGGAAAGCTTAAAAATAACTTCCATAAGGTGTTTGATAAAACGCCCAAATGAAAAATAATTGCTAATATGTCATAAAAAGGGCTTATTGAAAACTCCTTGAATGATTATTAGAAAGTGTTGATAAAAACGGATATAAATAATGGAGTTCTAATGATTAGTGGGGTTGTAGACTATAGGCAACTCAAGTGGAAATCCGGGAAACTAAGCCGGAGGGGACGCGCAACTCAAATGAAAGCTTTAAGGTACGTAGCTAGATGTTACATTATTTATTCTAATTAGTTGATAGTGTTGGGGGGGGGGTACTTGCACGGACCTCCCATCCGCCGGAGTATTGCAACTCCGCAAGCTAGCCTAGCCCCATAGCTGCCTGGCGGTGATTACCCACGGTGAAGAGCCCCAACACCCCATCAGGGCATTGCCGGGAATCGAACCGGTGACCTCAAATAGAGGCCTGGGTGAGGCTGGCCAACTGGGTTACCCCAGAAGGTTAATTAGTTGATAGTGTTGATAGAAAGAATTGTTAAATGAATGGAATGTAATGAAGTGTTATAGTTTATAGATATGGAAAAGGGAAAGAAAACGAGTTCTGAAAACAAGTTACATCAGGGCATGTAAAAATAACGCATAAATGACCATAGGATTCATAGAGGCGGTAGTAATGCCCAATGCAAATAGACATGGTAAAGGACCATGGTGAGAATAATTAAAGTAATGGGTTGCTCATAAGTGATGGTATTCATAAGAGCAAACCAAACAGGTTGTTTACAGTCTAATAGAGCCATAAACTAGATGACGGACAAGTAAAACCAAGGTATAAACAACCCACAAGGTTGTAAAGACCGAGGTGTCGTTCAAGTTCTCAACTATGATTTGGATTATGTTTGAAACACGATAAGAATCCATAATAGGATATGCAGATCACATGAGCTAAAACGCTCAATATAGTACGGGTCGATTTGGATAATTAATTAGTTACCAAACCGAAAGAACGAAATGAACACTTGGTAAATATGGCCCGAGTAGTGTATTCGGGCTTATTTATATAAAGGGAAAAACGTTATGAAAAGAAAACAAGTTTCAGGTGACACGGCCGAGTGTAAAATTGACCAGGCCGGGTAAGGCTGCTGAGAAAATACATGTTTCAGTTGACATGGCCGAGCGGAAGCCTGACCTGATCGGGTAAGGTTGCTGAAAGGAAAACATGTTTTAGCTGACCCGGTCAGGTGGAAACCTGACCCGACCGGGTAAGGGGCTGAAAAAAAATCTTGTGTTTAATGTTTTCGTTCATTGTTTTGATTACTAATCGTTTGGATGAAATTATATGATAGGTGACTAAGCAGTTAAGACCCTGGATGAAGATCAAGTCATTTCAAGAACCGAACACTACTTAAAGACTAATTGTTCCGCTTTTTGTTAACATGTTTCAAGCAACAAACACGTGATCTTGTATTTTGAATTGATTCACTTAGACATGTGTAGTTTACGTTGCAAGACATGGAATATTTTGTCGAAATTTATTGTATAAGAATCTAAAATTTTATATTTATGTATTATAATTGAGATGGGTGTTTTATGAGAGTGTGTAAGTGGCAATACTAAAAGTTGAAGGATTTACTAAAAAATGGAAATAAAAAGCATTGAATGGCATTTTGGTAAATTTAGCAAAAGAAAAATAATAAAATAATAGAGGTTGTGTCTTAACTCTTAAGACTCCCTCTTTTATATATATAATAACTAATATAACTAACTAATAATATTTATGGTGTAATATAAATGCATACACCAATAATTAAACTTATAATATTTTGAATCCTAATTTTAAAAGTTGGTCACAAGTTGAGTTGATACTGTTAATATATATTCGAAATAAGTAGAGTTCAAATTCATGTTCTCAGTTCTTGACAGATAGATCAAGTCGAACTAGAACTTAAATCTGAACTGAAACTCTAACTTAGAAGCTTTAATTAATAAGTTAATTACATAGATAGTCCTTATGGTTTATTAAAAACACATTTAGGTATTAAGGTTTTTTAGTAAAGCCTGAACCTATTACTCAAAAACCTTAGCACATAAAAGTGTTATTTTTAATAAACTACAAAGATTATTTGTGTAATTAAGAACTAAGCTCAAAAGCTATGTTATGATAAACATGTCTAGTGCCATCTAAATGGCATTTTTATTTGATTAAATGTATCGTAGTAAGGAGTTGCATATAAATCAGTAAAGCAATTGATCTAATGACTGGTTTAATTTTTAAAAGATTGTTGAAGAGAGAAAAAAAATAATCATAAAAATTTCCCACTGTTTTTTAACCAAAAAATAATCATAAAAATCTATGGGTTCTTACACTCAAAAGCCCATTACAGAAAGTTTTTACTCGTTTGGATTCATTGGACTTTATTGGGTGAGCAACGGAAGATTGCAAAACTTGTATGTTGAAACAAGCCCAGTTATAATTAGGGGTATTTTATGTCGGAATAGCATTTAGTCACATTTTAACTAAACTAGTGGGATTCTTTGCGCGCTACGATAGGCATTCGATCGGTATCAGTTTGGTTTGTTACCGCATAGATACGATACCGTCTGTCACTCGATGTAGCAACTGAAAAAGATATGCTCAAGAGGATATCAACATTGTTTTACATCCATCAAAAACCACATAAACAAATACTGGTACTGATATTTGCATATTTTATATATAAATTAAATCGTAACATAACCCAAACAATATCCACACATGTATGGTTTTAATTCTGAACACCTAATAATTGTTTTAAGGTTTTTTTTAATAATTGCAAATAAATCAATTAACGGATTACATAGGATTATAAATATATATATACCCGTATATGTTCGGTCCAAATAGCGGTCACTTATAGTGGTGCTAAATGTCGCTATTTGACCGCTATTTTGAATCCCGTATCGCGGTCGTAACATCGCTTTTTGAGTTTTTTTATTCTGAGGCCAAAAGTTGGGTAAAGCCCATATAAATCAGTTTTTTTTTTTTTTTTTTTTTTGAAATAACCCAAAAGTAAAGGCCCAAACACAAATTAAACCTAGTCCAATCCTAAATCTATTGTTGAGAGACGTAGAGGAAAATGATGATTAGGGGTGTTCAAAAAACTCGTGGCTCGCTCGAAACTCACTCGAAAAAAGCTCGAAGAAAGCTCGGCTCGAAATTGGCTCGGTTGTTAACGAGCCAGCTCGGCTCGGCTCGGTTTGTAAACGAGCCGAGCTCGAGCTTGGTTTGGCTCGGCTCGTAAGCTCGTGAGCTGGCTCGATAAGGTTTACATCCTTCATTTTTTTATCCCACATCGCTTAGAAAACAAAAACTAAGGGAGTATTTCCCCTATAAAAGAAGGTAAAGACAATGTACAAAGGGAATTAACTATTTATACTTGCATATTTAGCCATATGGTTAAATTTAAATGGCAATTATGGCCCTTAGTCTATGAAAAAATTCATTTTTAAGGGCTTTTTAAGTAGTAAATTTTGCGGTTTTTTGTTAGTTCGAGCTAGATCGAGCCGAGCCGAGTTAGCTCGAATTCTAATCGAGTCGAGCTCGAGCCTCAAATCTCAGCTCGATTTGAAATTCGAGCTCGAGCCGGGCCAGCTTGAATCGAGTTCGAGCCGAGCTCGAGCTGGGTCTAGCTCGGCTCGACTCGGCTCGTTTACAGCCCTAATGATGATTGTGTTATACCAATAGATGTTGAGCTTCAAGAGTTTGCTGTTGGCAGTGATGGTCTTCTTTGGTCGGTTGCTCGAGAAGCAATGGGAGGAAACGAAGACGTTTGGCCAAGTACTACGAGCAAAAAAGAGCGCTATATAGATGATAATGATGATGCTAGAGTTGAAGTGGAAAATCTTGAAGAATGATTGGATTCCTTGGTTGATGTAGACTTAGAAAAGATTTCATGGCTTATGATAGATCGTGTTTCAAACATTTACACTGTTTTGAATTCGATATTACTACTAAATGTAAAATTTACCGATATATCACCGTTATAACCTATATATCATATAGCGGACCTTGACCGCTATTTGATTTTGGACCGCTATAACTGTATAGCATATCCAACCCTCTATATTATTGTTGTGAGTGTTTAAGAAAGAGAAAAAATAATAAAATGAGTGTTTGTTAGTATTATAGAGATATAGATGGAGGGTTGGATGTGAAAGGATTTTGAAAATAAACTCATTTTAAAGAAAAATATGTTTTTTAATTAAATTATAGAGATGGAGATGAAGGCTCCAAATCTCCAATGTAGTATAGAGGGTCACTTTATTTTTCTATGAAACTTTCTCTATTAAGAGCCTACAATATAGCACGGGATTAGCCCTAAGTTATGAATAGTATGTATAGAGTATGTTGATCTCTACAAAATGTAATATATATATATAAATATAATACATGTGTTTAGACTTGCGAGTCTAATCAAGCTCAAGTTCGAGTTATAACTCGTTTATTAAATGAGTTTCATCTTAGTCTTGGGCTTAAACTCATTTTAGTTCGTCTTGATTTGAGTTTTTAACTTATCGTTGGCTAGACTCATTTGACCAACATGTTATAGGCTTGCGTCACCTAACCAATAGATTATTAATATACATGTTATGAGTAAAGCTCCTGTACAAAGTATCTTATCGTACAAAACGTACGAATGACATGGAAAAGTAAAAAAAAAAACGTGGTGACATTTTCGTAATTATTTTACTCGTAATTATCCTACAAAATCAAATTACCCTACAAGATCATTTGTATAGTAACTATGATACTCTATAAAATTACCATATAAGATCAAAATTGTCCTACAAGATCAAAAGTACCCTACAAGATCAAAAGTACCCTACAAAATCATTTGTAAAGTAATTTTGATAATTACCCTGCGAGTAAAATAATTACGAAAATGTCACCACGTTTTTTTTTTACTTTTCCACTCCATTCGTACGTTTTGTACGATACGATACTTTGTATTTGATCTTTTTTCATAAAAACTAAGTGATATATGCAAATGCTCTATTGAAAAAAAAAATGAAGTACCCTAAATGCTTTACATAAACTCTCAAATGTTTAACATATTCTCTCATTTTGGGTAGCAAACCATTATGCAACTTGTTGAGTTGACTCATGAGTGTAACAACCCGATTCTTGATTATTGATCCTAACGAGTTTCCTCGAAAGCTCTTGTTGGTCAACTTTTTTCACGACATAAACAAAGCTTGGGGGGCTCTACAACACCAAAAGTACCACTTTATAAGGGTGGATTCCATTTGATTTCCACAATTGTTTGAACTTGGATATCTTGTGCAATAATTTTTTCATTTTGTGGTGTAAAAGACAACAATAAAGACCTAAACTTTCTACGAGAAACAAAATGAGTTATCCCTTTTGCAAAATGGTAATGGAACATGGCCCATTGTGTCCTCTTAGTGTGTGCATATGATCTCAAACATAGGGCCCAATTTTCCATGTTAGGTCCAACTCATGATCAACACCTGTCTTCCAGATTCAATGCTTGAATAGTTGGTCAATATGTCCAAAAGTAAATTAGGGTTTGTTAGATGAACAAAGGTAGTGACGGTGGTACGGGTCAAGATACGGTTTATTGTTATATATTCATTTAGTTATGATAGTAATAAAAATATATATAGAGTTAAATGTTATTTTAGTCTTTGTGGTTTGGATCATTTTGCCAGTTTAGTTTAAAGGTTTTATTTTTCGCCTGTAGGTCTAAAAATGTTTCATTGTTGTCATTTTAGTCCACTAGGTTAACTCATTTTAGACTTGCGAGTCTAATCAAGCTCAAGTTCGAGTTATAACTCGTTTTTATTAAATGAGTTTCATCTTAGTCTTGGGCTTAAACTCATTTTAGTTCGTCTTGATTTGAGTTTTTAACTTATCGTTGGCTAGACTCATTTGACCAACATGTTATAGGCTTGCATCACCTAACCAATAGATTATTAATATACATGTTATGAGTAAAGCTCCTGTACAAAGTATCTTATCGTACAAAACGTACGAATGACATGGAAAAGTAAAAAAAAAACGCGATGACATTTTCATAATTATTTTAATCGTAATTATCCTACAAAATCAAATTACCCTACAAGATCATTTGTAGAGTAACTATGATACTCTATAAAATTACCCTATAAGATCAAAATTGTCCTACAAGATCAAAAGTACCCTACAAGATCAAAAGTACCCTAGAATATCATTTGTAAAGTAATTTTGATAATTACCCTGCGAGTAAAATAATTACGAAAATGTCACCACGTTTTTATTTACTTTTCCACTCCATTCGTACGTTTTGTACGATACGATACTTTGTATTTGATCTTTTTTCATAAAAACTAAGTGATATATGCAAATGCTCTATTGAAAAAAATAATAATGAATACCCTAAATGCTTTACATAAACTCTCAAATGTTTAACATATTCTCTCATTTTGGGTAGCAAACCATTATGCAACTTGTTGAGTTGACTCATGAGTTTAACAACCCGATTCTTGATTATTGATCCTAACGAGTTTCCTCGAAAGCTCTTGTTGGTCAACTTTTTTCACGACATAAACAAAGCTTCGGGGGGGTCTACAACACCAAAAGTACCACTTTATAAGGGTGGATTCCATTTGATTTCCACAATTGTTTGAACTTGGATATCTTGTGCAATAATTTTTTCATTTTGTGGTGTAAAAGACAACAAAAAAGACCTAAACTTTCTACGAGAAACAAAATGAGTTATCCCTTTTGCAAAATGGTAATGGAACATGGCCCATTGTGTCCTCTTAGTGTGTGCATATGATCTCAAACATAGGGCCCAATTTTCCATGTTAGGTCCAACTCATGATCAACACCTGTCTTCCAGATTCAATGCTTGAATAGTTGGTCAATATGTCCAAAATTAAATTAGGGCTTTGTTAGATGAAGGGTAGTGACGGTGGTACGGGTCTAAATACGGTTTATTGTTATATATTCATTTAGTTGTGATAGTAATAAAAAAATATAACGATTGTTTTATATTGTTATATTTGGTTATTAGTCACACTTAATCTTGAAGTCACACTTAATCTTGAAGTCCATTACATGGTCTTAAGTGTTTGGACTTTAGTCATAGGTTCATGTACAACACCGTTTTGATCTATATGTTAAAATCTATGATCGTAGAGTTTGACGAGACGATTTTAATACCGCTAGAATGAGTTCAATCGAAGTCCGTTTGATACCCTCTACGATGACTTCCTACGTCTGAAGAATATAAAATCTCTGAAGGTCTACAGATCTCCTGATGAAAAAGAAATCATTGTGTATCTTCTTCATAAAATGGATTTTGATGCTTAATTTGTTTCATAAATAAAACAATTAACCATATATTAAAAAAAAAAAAAAAAAAAAAACAAGCAAGCAAGCATAAGTTAAAAAATTTCATTAGGAGGAAATGGTTACATGGTGTTGTAGCAAGTCATAAATGAATTTTACTATTTTAAACTTGATACAATTAAAGATAAGACTATTGATTTACAGTAAAAGAAAGTTAGTAAACATACCATCAATTTCATTAGGAAGAAATGGTTTATTAGATGTTCTAGAAATTCATAAATGATTTTTTTACTATTTTAAGTTTTTTAATTAAATAAAAAAATTTCCATATCTTAAAGAAACTACTGGGGTGCCCGCGCGTTGCAGCGGGGACCGCAACAGTTCGGTTAGTGATTTTAAGGGTGTGCACAATGTGACGGGAACACAACATTTAGGTTAGTGATTTTAGGTGTGTGTATCGGGCGCTTCGGTTAAGTTTGAGTTCAGTTTTAAGGCATAGCCGTAACAAAACCAAGTTAGTTGTAAAACATGACATTCTAATGTACCTAGTAAAAAAAATTACTCTTATCTTAGACCAACTAATTGAACAGGTTTCATCTTCTGACTATGGTAGTTCAGGCCCATTATCCAAACTAATTATTTTGGCTAAGTCAGAAATAATAAATTCGTCATAAGGTATATTTGAGGACTTCTTTCATCAAGGCAACTTTCGGTTGCCGGCGACGAACTTTATGGCCCATATTCTTCAGTTTTATGGGTTTCATATCTCACAGCTGAGTCCACCAGGGTTGGTGAGAGTTCGACATTTCGAGTTTTTATGCCGCTCTCATGATATCGAGCCAACGGTGGAAAGATTTAGAGTCTTTTATCAGTTGATCCGAAATATGGGGTTCTACTCATTTTCCGGTAGAGGCGCTGCAAAGAAGATACTTCTTAATCCCCCCAAGAGTTTCCACGACTGGAAACCTAAATTCTTTTATATTCGCGAGGAGGTGATCCCGATTGCTATGACATTTCGCGCCTGGTCTGAGCCGAGTGTGAAAGAAGATCTGGCGATCCCCAAGACTGAGGCTTGGTATCGGGATCTTACCGCAACCCCAAACCGAGTGTTTGGTGAGAGCGTCTTGGTAGCGGCGCGGATGAGCGATCAGTGGCTGCCTGACAGCAAGGAAGTTCCCATCTTGATGATTGATGATAGGGGTTAGTAATTTCCTTAGTTTTACTGATTTCTTGTTTCGTAACTTGTGTTTATTTATATAATTTTTCATGTAGAGGTGCGTTTGTATCAAGCTGCCTTCACCACTTTTGGCGGTTCCATGGGCGTGCCCCCGCTTCAAGCTAGAGAAGAATACTGGTATGAACAAATCAAGGGTAATTTCATGTACCCTGTTGCTGATGCATTCGCCGCTCCGCTTACTGCAACCGAAGGTGCGCATATACCTAACCCTCGTCCCTTGCGCTCTGTGACTTCTGCTGGGAAAGAGGTCGTCTATCTTTCCAGCGAGGAGTGTAACAACTCTCATTAAAAATTCCTAATTATTATTTTAATTGTCCAAATAGGAAACCCTAATTGAGAAACCCAAGTAATTCTGAACAAACCCTAAAATTTTCAGAACAATCGGAATCAGGATTAGGGCCCCTAAAACTCAGGGGGGGTAAAACCCTAGTTATGATTATCTAAATAAAACGTTGTTGAAACTGAATTTGCATGCAACGTTGACTCACCTAGGCTACCTGAGACACGAGGCTACCCTAGGCTAAGGGGGTATACCCCGCAACACGCGACAGGGACTGAGGAAACCTCCGCGACACGCTGGGGGTGTCAATTTGGGGTATAAATACAGGGGCTTGGGACTTGAATTGTTTGCATATTTCGACGTTAAAACTCGCTTCATACACTGAGTTATCGTAGAATTATTACAAAAACACACACGATTCACGAAGTGCTGCCGTAAGTCAGGGTAATAACTCGATCGCTGATACGATTCAATGTCCGATCGATTAAACTATCCAATGGATGTTTAAGTGCTGCCCACATTAGGGTTTATGCTTTGTCATTTGTTGTTAATTCAATGGATGTTTAAGTATCGCACTTTGTCATTCGTTGTGAAGGTTTTAATCTCGTGAGTTATCGTAAATGTTGTATTAAGTTACTAACCT
>JARYGA010041786.1:0-32370 GCA_030545235.1 Helianthus tuberosus
AGAGAACATTAGATTCATTTCCTTCAACTCTTTTATCCTTGGAAAAGTTTAGATCTAGGTGGAATTATTGTAAAAACTTGTAGAAATCGTTTAGATCTGAGATATTCTTGGTGGAATGAGGCCAAGCATGAAGTTCTTACGAACTTCATAATGACGTCACCCATGATTACCTCAAATCCGGATGATTTCATGGTTAGAATTGAAGATTTGAAAGATAGAAGTGTGTGGAATCGTGTAGTGACCAAAGATGTACAAGAATTAGTGCAAGATCTTACCTGGATTGAGAGAAATCTGAGAAAAGGTGAAGAATGCGTGTGGTTCGGACGTCACTTGCCAAAAGTGGAAAAAGTGGAGAGTGACCCGTGTATTTATAGTATGCCAAAAAGGGAAAGGAGGTGAGCCGTGCGCACGGCACGCACCCGGGCAGGTCATCCGTGCGGACTGGCCATCCGTGCGGACTGGCAATCCGTGCGGATTGGCCATCCGTGCGGATGGGCCATCCGTGCGGATGCCACCGCCTTGGGCGAGCTCGATGCGATGTTGATTTGGCTCAGATCTACGATTGATTTGATAGGGTTTCCTAATTCAAATTACTTTCAGTCCCAACTACTTCTTATACGGTTCGATTCGGGATTGGAGTTCGGGTTCGATCATATTCGAGTTAGACTTCGAGTTCGATTGAGTTCGCTTGATTATCACCACACAACATAAAATAAACACGCACAAGTAACACGTAAGGCACACACACACGTATAGCTGACAAATAAAATACGAAATTCGAGTTTCGATTTGGTGTCGATTTGATTAGCTTGCTTGATTATCTTTATCGCATTGCTACTTCCTATCGTTCACAGTCGTAGATCGGTCGAAATATGATTGGTGAGGCTTGATTATTGTAATGTACGACATTTACTCCACATAATCTAAATATAATAGAAACAATTCTACAAGTCACGTTGCGCGAATTCGGTCGTTGACTTTGACCTTGACTTTGACTTTCACTCGTGAAAATACGGGGTGTTACAGCCTCCCCTTGTTTAGGAAATTTCGTCCCGAAATTAAGCCGGAAGCTGTAACAATTTGTGAATCACGTGTGGAGAATCGCCAAATTAACCAGGATTTACGGTTAAAATCGGCTGATTCAAAAGTCTATGAAGTCATTTGAGAGGAATCTTTTTCGAATTATTTTGTTTGCGCTGATCAGACAACAAGATTCGTACCAGATTTCATTGTATACAGATCTCAATTCGCATCAGATTCGATAAGGTTCTTCAAAATCTTTTTCTTTTTCTTTCAAAACCTCGATCATTGTGGGTTCTAATTTGAATTTGCTTCGGTCGCGATCCGTCTCGTACGACGTGCGGAATCTGTGCACGAGTGAGTTCGAACAGAAAAGAACGTACAATTTTAACGTGATTCAATAGATTCGTAGGACGTGTACAAGCTTTCTCTTTCTAGTTTCTCTTATTTACAATCTTCATTAGTTTCGACGGTTTCTGATGGCTTCCATACATATTATCATATTTCAAATTCTCTGAAATCTCTCTCGAATACTCGCTGTTCTAGTTGGACGTTGCTTCTTCGTTGAACAGCTGTGGATACTTTGCCTTCATGTCGCTTTCGAGTTCCCAAGTGAACTCCGCGCCTTGTTTGCCTTCCCACCGGACTTTCACAATGGGAATGCGTGAGCGCCTGAGTTCTTTGGTTTGGCGATCCATGATTTCGACAGGCTTTTCCACGAAGTGCAATGTTTCATTCACTCGTAGATCGTCCAGAGGAACATGTTTGGCTGGTTCGTAGATGGTCTTTCGGAGGTTTGACACGTGGAAGATCGGATGGACATTGTTAAGTTCTTCCGGTAATTCGAGTCTGTAGGCGACTTTTCCGATCCTTTCCAGAATCCTAAAAGGTCCCACATACCGAGGCGCTAGCTTCCCCTTTTTGCCAAATCGGACTACACCCCTCCAAGGTGATACCTTTAGGAGTACGTAGTCGCCAATGCCATACTCACGGTGCTTGCGCTTTTTATCGGCTAGAAGCTTCTGTCTATCTCGAGCCTTCGCTAGGTTGTCCCGAATTTGGAAGATTTTGTCTGTCGTTTCTTGTAGTAGTTCCGGACCGGTTAGTTGCGAGTGACCGATCTCGTGCCACACAATAGGCGATCGACATCTCCTTCCGTATAAGGCCTCGAAAGGTGCCATCTGGATGCTAGCCTAGTAGCTGTTGTTGTACGAGAATTCGACTAACGGAAGGTGTTTATCCCAACTGCCACCGAAGTCTAGAACACATGAACGAAGCATGTCTTCAAGCGTACGAATCGTTCTCTCGCTCTGACCGTCAGTTTGTGGGTGGAACGCAGTGCTTAGATTAAGCGTTGTACCCAGTGCTGTTTGAAACGTTCCCCACAATCGCGAAGTGAATCGAGCATCCCGGTCAGAGATGATGTCACGAGGCGTCCCATGTCGACAGATGATCTCGTTAGTGTAGATTCGGGCCAATCGTTCGACCTTGTAGTCCTCTCGTATTGGCAGAAAGTGGGCTGATTTGGTCAGACGGTCAATGATAACCCAAATACTGTCGTGACCTGATGACGTGGTTGGAAGCTTGGTTACGAAATCCATAGCTATGCTCTCCCACTTCCACATAGGGATTGGAGGTTGTTCGAGCAAGCCAGAGGGTCGTTGATGTTCGGCCTTGACCCTAGCGCAGGTTAGGCATCTTCCGACGTAGAGGGCGATATCCCGTTTCATACCCGGCCACCAGTACCTGTATCGAAGGTCATGGTACATTTTGTCCGCACCAGGATGAATAGAGTATCGGGATTTGTGGGCTTCGTCCATGATGATCTGTCGCAGGTTAGTTCTCCTGGGAATCCAGATTTTGTCTAGAAAGTGGAATATCCCGTTTGATTTGCTCACAAGCTGGGCTCCGTCGTGGTAGATTCTCTCTTTCTTCAAGGTGCGCTCGTTGAAACATGCATGCTGGGCGTCGCGAATAAGAGCTTCTAGATTGTGCTGGGCTTGACCATTACGGGTGCTAAGCAGGTAACTCCGTCTGCTAAGTGCGTCGGCAACAACATTTGCTTTGCCTGGGTGGTAACGAATCTCGCAGTCGTAGTCGTTGAGAAGCTCTACCCATCGGCGTTGACGCATATTTAGTTCCCTCTGATTAAAGATGTGTTGTAGGCTCCTATGATCGGTGAAGATCGTACACTTAGTACCATACAGGTAGTGTCGCCAAATCTTTAATGCAAAAACAACTGCGCCTAGCTCGAGATCGTGGGTTGTATAGTTCTTCTCGTGGATTTTGAGCTGTCGGGATGCGTAAGCAATAACCTTGTCTCGTTGCATTAAGACACAACCGAGACCAAGGTTAGAAGCATCACAGTAGACAATGAAATTATCGTTTCCGTCGGGTAGCGTGAGAACAGGAGCATTGCAAAGCATGTATTTGAGGGTTTGAAAGGCAGACTCTTGCTTGGTTCCCCAGACAAAAGGCTGATCCTTATGGGTAAGAGAAGTAAGTGGTACAGCAATCTTCGAGAATCCGTTGATAAATCGTCGATAATAGCCCGCCAGTCCGAGAAAGGAACGGACTTCAGTCGGGTTCTTAGGCGTAACCCAACTCTTAACAGCTTCAATCTTTGCAGGATCGACGTGAATGCCCTGACTATTTACGATGTGACCCAGGAATTGAACCTCCCCCAACCAAAATTCGCACTTGGAGAACTTGGCGTAGAGTTGATTTCCCTGGAGTAACTCGAGAACCAAACGTAGATGTTGTGCGTGTTCGGATCTCGTTTTGGAATAGATCAGGACATCGTCGATGAACACGATGACGAAACGGTCAAGATACGGTTTACACACCCGATTCATCAGATCCATGAAAACTGCTGGTGCATTGGTTAGGCCAAAAGGCATGACAACGAATTCATAATGGCCGTAACGAGTGCGAAACGCTGTTTTGGGAATATCTTCCTCCTGTATACGCAGCTGATGATATCCAGAACGCAGGTCGATCTTCGAGAAACACGTAGCGCCCTGTAGTTGATCAAACAAATCGTCGATTCGAGGCAGAGGATAGCGATTCTTGATAGTCAACTTATTCAATTCCCGGTAATCGATGCACATCCGGAACGTCCCATCCTTCTTTTTGACGAAAAGGACTGGTGCGCCCCACGGAGAGGTGCTCGGGCGAATAAAGCCTTTTTCAAGCAATTCCTGGAGTTGGGTTGAGAGTTCGCGCATTTCGGACGGCGCAAGTCGGTAGGGAGCTCTGGCAACAGGGTTTGCTCCAGGAATGAGATCAATGCGAAAATCGATATCACGCTTTGGAGGTAGTCCGGGAAGATCCTCGGGGAAGACTCGAGGAAATTCTCGAACCACTGGAACGTCATTCACTTTCTTCTTCTCTTTCTTTTCCTTCTCCGCTGCTACGACATGAGCCAAGAAGGCCCTGTACTCCTTACGAAGATACTTGCTGGCTTGTAGGCATGATATAAGTTTGAGACCCTTCGAAGTAGTATCTCCATAGACGCACAATGAATCCCCGTTGGCGAGGGAAAAACGAATCATTTTATCGAAGCACACAACTTCGGCATGGTTTTCGCGAAGAAAGTCCATGCCTACTATGACATCAAAGCTTCCTAGTTGCATTGGGATAAGATCGATTGAGAAGATGTGATTGTTGAGCTCGAGTGTGCAATCACGAATAACAGAGTTTACAGCGACGGTTCTTCCGGTAGCGACTTCAACTTCGAATGCAGAGGAGAGTCGAGAACGTTTACGACTAAGGAGTTTCTCGAATTCGAGTGACACAAAGCAATTATCGGCTCCAGTATCAAACAAACATGAAGCATAAATACCATTCACAAGGAACGTACCATTGACCACGTTGTTATCGGCTTGGGCTTGACGCACGTTGAGATTGAAGGTTCTGGCTCGTGCGGCCTGTTGCTGTTGCTGCTGCTGTTGCTGTGGTTGCTGCTGTTGCTGCTGGGGTTCTTGTTTCACCACCCTGTTTGGGCACATGTTGGCGAAATGGTTCGGGTCGCCACATGTGAAGCATGCTCTGGCCTTGACTGCGGGTGCCGGAGGAGCTTGTTGACCCTGTGGGGCAGCGAGTAGAGCTTGATTGGCAGGGGCTTGACGAATACGGCAGTTGGCCGTGAAGTGGCCGTAGACGTTGCAATGAGCACAGAAGCGGCATTGAATAGCAGTTGGATGATGATAGGTGCAAGTAGGGCAGAGTGGATGTGGTCCAGTATATGCACGCTTTGCAGGCGGTGCATTGGCCACAGGCGCCGCCACTTGACGCTGTTGGGCAGGTACAGCCTGAACTGGTGCAGCAGTGATCGCACAGTTCTTGTTGGTGGAGTTGCTCTTTCTCTTGTTCCTTCTCTTGTTGCTTGATGACGTAGGTTCAGCGGTTGGTGTAGCAGTAGTGGCTTGATGCAGATGCTTGGCGGTCTTATCCCACATCCCAGCTTTGACTCTTTTGTCATTGATCTCAGCGGCCAGCAGATAGGTTTCTTCGATCGTGGTAGTCTTAGCCGCTTGCACGAAATCAGCAACGCAGTCGGGCAAAGCTCGGATATACTTCTTGATGGTGATCTCAGGGGTCTTGACTTGATCAGGACAGATAATGCTGAGCTGTTTGAAGCGAGCAGTGAGACCAGCATTGTCTCCATCCTTCTGGTGTATGTGCCAGAATTCATCTTCAAGCTTTTGTCGTTCGTGAGGAGGGCAGAATTCCTCCAGCATGACTTCCTTAAGCTCATCCCACGACAACCCGTAAGCTGCATCATTCCCTCTCTTGTTCCTCTCGGCTGTCCACCAGTCCAAAGCACGGGACTGAAAGACGCCGGTAGCGTTCAGAGTTCGAAGGTCATCAGGGCAACCACTTTGTCGCAGGGTAACCTCGATAGAGTCAAACCAGTGGAATAGAGCAGTAGGACCTCCTTCGCCTGTGAATTCTTTCGGTCCACATGACTTGAATTGTTTGAAGCTGAAAGGTCTCGCGGTAGCTTTGGGACCCTCAGTCCTTGATTCCTCGGATGACTTGCTGGCATTCTCGCAGACATCGCTCACAGCCTTTGCTACTGCTTTCGCGACGATGGAAGCAAGGCGTCTGTCCCTCTTTTCCTGACGAGAGAGTTGATGACGGGATCCAGACGACATTGTCTGCAATAGACACCGCCATGGAACTCAACACATGTATTCGAATCTCACCTCACACGTTTAGGATTACTAAAGCTCAGTAACACGTGCCATGTAAACGCATATAGGTCACAAATCACAGAATTGCACAAAATCACATAAACACATAGAGCACATAATCACAATATTCCTAAACGTGTAAGCAAGAAACACATATATTCCTAATCACTAAGGCAGTCAGAAAACAGAAACCTAGTATTTAGAGTTTGCGAGTGTTCGAAAGCAGTGTAACGCGAGTGATTTTCATAAAGATCGATAAATCGAAGGTTGCGTCGAGCGAGTCTTGTGTTCTAGCAGACGCAATAGTGTTGGGTCGAAACCAATAGTACTTCAAAACGTTAACAAATAACAGAAAGTGCAGAAAATTTTCATAAAGATCGATAAATCGAAGGTAGATTGTCTGTGGCTAACAGACTTCGACTACCAAAGTGGCTCGACTATTCGCAAGGATTCTGCACAATTACCTCCAGGACTATGCCTTTGCCTCGATTCTTGGGCGTTGGCGCAATTCCCATCGGTTATATTGTGTCTCTAGATCGTTGGAGTCCATCGAACTTTGGTGGAGTTTTGTATAAAGGCGGGACGAGTCGTCAAGGTTAGGGATTCACCCCTATCTTGCAACCCCCGTCCTTGCTTTTGAAAAAAAATTGAGGAGATTATTCATCAAAATATGGATTTCACTCCTGATTTGGTACAATTCTCCTCGTTTGTAGCTAAAACGCAAGCTGATTGGGCAACTTTAGTCGAGAGTTTGCGGTTTTCACACCTATTCTCGACCTCGTTACCTGTTTACAACTTGAAAGTTCGAGTGTAATGATAGAAAAGAGTAAGTGATAGTGGTGAGTTTACGCATACGCGTGAGTTGGTCTGTTGGTTCTTAACTATAGTCTAGGTCTCTAAGACTTCGACCCGGACTAGGTCGAGTCTTGCCTAATTCCCTATAGTTATGGCTCTGATACCAATCTGTCACACCCCAACCGAGGGCGGAATCATCGGGGCGCGGCACTGAGCGAAACAGATTGTCCAGAAGTTTCCATAACAACTATCATTACCATTCAATTTAAGTTAACATGTCCCATACCATGTCTCAAATAGTAAAACAAGTTATTACAGACAAAAACTAAACAAATATTCTGTTCCGACAACTCAGATTCAAGCATAACTAAATTATTCGTGGGTTTCTAGGACTCCAGTTCCTAGCTTCGATTTCATCACAGCCCGAGAAGCATATAAACAACCTAGGCACCTGTCACATACGTTAAAATAATGTCAATACATAAAATGTAAAGGTGAGCATACAAGTTTGATAATAGCATATAGAGTTCGAATTCGTTTACGCATAACCAGCACGTACACATAGTAAAATGAAGCACGTTAGTTATCGACATAGATCCATCGATACCAATGACTGCGGGTTGACTGCCCGAGGCAGTTCGCAATACACGATTACCACTGTAATCCGTGCAAGTAAAAGATCCTTAACAACCCCCGTGGAAACGGGTGCTGAGTCCAAACTATAGTACTATCGTTGCTAAGGCAGGTAGACAGCATTCCATGTGTAAACATAACAAACAAGCATTCATAAGCCACGTATAACATGCAATAATGGTTAAGCGTTAAAATAGCTTGAGTAGTGTGATAGTTGTAGTTTGAATAGTTGTAACGTATGTAACACCCAAAAGTGTTAAAGCAAAAAGGGTTCGAGTATACTCACAGCGATATGGATTGAAGGGAGCGCTTTACAGCGAGCACGATTAGCCTGAATAGATTCGATAACGTAACGATAAGTGACGCGTAAAACAGTACGAGTGAGTGCGGGTAGAGTGACTGATCGTGCGGATCAGTTGTCCGTGAATAGAGGTCATCCGTGCGCATGACCTATCCGTACGGATGGCGATGCGTGCGGACGGTGTTCCATCCGGATAGGTCATCCGTGCGTGTGACTGTCCGTGCGGGTAGCAACCCGTGCGGACGAGTTATACGTGCGGACGGCTTACCCGTACGGTTAGATTGTTTGTGTGGATAAACGTCCAAGTGGATTGTTTCTTCCTAAGATGTGTTTGTGTATGATGGCTTGTGCTTTGGAGTTTTCGTTGTAGCATTTAGAAAACACCAAAGTGTTTCTACCTTTCAAGCCGGCCGCGCGGACGGCGGTCCGTGCGTGTGGTAGTCCGTGCGGACAGCCCGTGCGCGCGGGCAGAGTCAATCCGTCCGGATAGTCCGTCCGTGCGCATGGCTTGGCCGTGCGGGTGGGGTTTGCTCGATTTTCATTTTAAGGCCTTAGTATCTCATGATCCGATGAGTAATCCATTCAGAGGTCGTCCGTCCGGATTGCTCGTTCGTCGATACTCAAACCTCGCGTGGAAAGTGGGTCCCAAGGGTAGTCCGTGCGGGTGGCAACCCGTGCGTATGACCCGTGCGTACGGATGGTAACCCGTGCGCACAGCTTGTCCGTGCGGGTGGCTAGTCCGTGCGGGTAGCCTGTCCGTGCGGACAACTGCTCCGGTTGTTCCGTTCGTCTACACTTGGTTTCTGTTGTTTATCGAGACGTTCTGATTACGTGGCAACCACTCGGAGTTGTGTTCTCACCCGCGTGACTAGACCGGTTAGGAACCACCCTAACTCGGCCTGCCGGCGACTCAGAACGGTCGTCCCGGTTAACCCCGAATTCAGTTGTCTAGGGTACAACTCCAGATCTGGAACTAGGGTATTACTATTGACAAGCAAAACACTAGGACTGATCGGGTTTGTACCGGTTTTAAGGGTAAAAGAAGGAGAGAACATTAGATTCATTTCCTTCAACTCTTTTATCCTTGGAAAAGTTTAGATCTAGGTGGAATTATTGTAAAAACTTGTAGAAATCGTTTAGATCTGAGATATTCTTGGTGGAATGAGGCCAAGCATGAAGTTCTTACGAACTTCATAATGACGTCACCCATGATTACCTCAAATCCGGATGATTTCATGGTTAGAATTGAAGATTTGAAAGATAGAAGTGTGTGGAATCGTGTAGTGACCAAAGATGTACAAGAATTAGTGCAAGATCTTACCTGGATTGAGAGAAATCTGAGAAAAGGTGAAGAATGCGTGTGGTTCGGACGTCACTTGCCAAAAGTGGAAAAAGTGGAGAGTGACCCGTGTATTTATAGTATGCCAAAAAGGGAAAGGAGGTGAGCCGTGCGCACGGCACGCACCCGGGCAGGTCATCCGTGCGGACTGGCCATCCGTGCGGACTGGCAATCCGTGCGGATTGGCCATCCGTGCGGATGGGCCATCCGTGCGGATGCCACCGCCTTGGGCGAGCTCGATGCGATGTTGATTTGGCTCAGATCTACGATTGATTTGATAGGGTTTCCTAATTCAAATTACTTTCAGTCCCAACTACTTCTTATACGGTTCGATTCGGGATTGGAGTTCGGGTTCGATCATATTCGAGTTAGACTTCGAGTTCGATTGAGTTCGCTTGATTATCACCACACAACATAAAATAAACACGCACAAGTAACACGTAAGGCACACACACACGTATAGCTGACAAATAAAATACGAAATTCGAGTTTCGATTTGGTGTCGATTTGATTAGCTTGCTTGATTATCTTTATCGCATTGCTACTTCCTATCGTTCACAGTCGTAGATCGGTCGAAATATGATTGGTGAGGCTTGATTATTGTAATGTACGACATTTACTCCACATAATCTAAATATAATAGAAACAATTCTACAAGTCACGTTGCGCGAATTCGGTCGTTGACTTTGACCTTGACTTTGACTTTCACTCGTGAAAATACGGGGTGTTACATATTTACTTTTAGATACATCATGACTTGTCATAATATCATTTATGGTGTCACGTTCATGGTGCCATAAGGCCACATGGTATGTTCACTATATGTTTTGGGCTTGTTGCCCGTCGACCATGGTTGAAAGCAGCGGAAGTGAGAACAAATGTGAATTTGACTTAATTCGATGCGCAAAGCTTTGCGCTGTTCCAATGGAGAGGAGATCAAGAGACGATGGTTGGCCAACAATCAATGGCGGAACTAGCCCATTAAATCAGGGGTATCCCAAAATTTTTTTTACCGTGCAATCATACAATAGTAAAAAAACGACAATAAAAAAATAAAGTAAAACAAATACCTAATAGATTTGTCCTCTTCTTTTTTTTCATAGCTTGAAATCGTTCCATCACATCGTCGTCTTTTACTTTATGAAGAAAATCATTTTTGACCGCACAAACCATGACATTGTTCAAGAATGCATCGACAGAGCGAGAGGCCGAGAGCAGGGACGAAAATGATGATGATTCAAGATTATCGCAGCAGCAAATAGCAGGGACGGAGAATGCAACGACTGAGTCTGAGCGAGAGGCCAAAGCGACGTTTGGTTTTCTTCCAGGTTGTTGCCATACGTACTTGTGTTTTTTTGGGGCAAATCTAATCAATTGGGCCAGTATTTCAATCGAACTCCCTTATTTTATAAGTTTGGGTTGGTTAGGGGTATCCTTTTATTATTTTAGGGGTATCCTTTGTATAAAACCGAAAAAATAAAAAATACACTACGAATATGGACTTAGGGGCTGTTTGGCAAGCCTCTTAATGATTCATTAAGAGGCTGGCCTCTTATTCGGACAGAGCTTGGGTGTTTGGTTGCCAAAATACCAACCTCTTAATTGGTATCATTCAGTCTTAACCATCCAGAGATAATAACACGCTGAAAGAAAAAAAAGACTCCTAAACCCTTTTCCTTCTCTTCTCCTTCTCTTCTTCTCTGTAACAAAAGGTAGGTTCACCATTTCCCCCTTTCCCCCTTCATCAACACCACCTCCCGCCGCCTCCTCCTCCTCACTCACGCTCGCCACCGAACAGCCGGCTCCTCCCTCTCCTCACCACCTCCTGCTGGAAAACGGCCGATTGAAAGTTAATCGCCATGGATCTGTGTGCTGTACAGATCAAAGCTGCAGCTCGATGCCCCTACGTATCGAAGAACACTCACGTTTACGATAAACCTAATTCTTCTCCATGGAGATCGAGGAAGGTGTTCGAGATCAGTGTGACGAAATCAACGGTTTCTTCTCGTCAATCGCTTGTTGTGCGAGCTATGGGGAAGAAGAATTCGGAGAATAATTCTGATTCTTCGTCTTCTACAGGTGCGATTTATGTTTTTGTTTGATAAATTAGGGTTTCTTTAAGTTCTGATTGTGTTATAATATATGATTTGGATTTTGTTTTGATAAGTTAGGTTCTTGTGTGAATGTAGCTGTTTTTGTTATTAATTTTGGTTTCTGATTGTTAGGACATTATTTTGCTATGAATTTGTTGTAAACTGCAACTAAAATTAGGGAGTTTGTAAATTGTAATTGCTAAATTGAAAGTAGATCTGTATGATATTTTTATTAGTAATTTAAATTGTTTTAGTTAGGTTTTCTAGCTGTTGATGATGATATTCACTATAAGTTAATGTGAAAGCATTTGGAGAGTGCTTTGAATTTTCCAATTATTTTGTTTGGTGACGGTGTAGTGGTGGTGGTGGTGGTGACGGTGGAGTTGCAGTGGTGTTGGTGGTGGTGGTGACGGTGGAGTTGCAGTGGGTGTTGTGGAGGTGCAACGGTGGTGGTGACATGTATATATATTTAATAATAAAATGGTTTTTTTAATTAAAAGGGGTAAAAATGTCAATTTACACAGTCATTCAGATGTGCAACCAAACAGCACTTTACTGGTTCAGCACTTACTGGTTCAGAGCCTCTTACCCATTCAGACCTCTTATTCATTCAGCACTTATTGATTCAGATGTTGCCAAACAGCCCCTTAAGCTGTAGCCTGTGCTACGATTAACTTAACACTGGTTCCGCCCCTGCCAACAATTCCTTTCCATATGAGCGTCGTAAAGTTTCGAATGAGAGCCAACGCATTTGAATATCTGCGAGTGTTATTTTCTTTTCTTACTGTTTTGAATTTTAATGACTATCATGGTGTGAAAAAACAATGAAAACTAGGGTTGTGAACTTGTGATATGATGATTTGTTAGCATTGACAGTTGTAAACTTAATTAAATCATGTTTGAAATTGTTGCTTTGTTCTCAGTAGATCCCATTTGGGAGTCATCTTTCTCATATGTTGATTCGGTAAGCTCATTAAAAATTAACAATTTACTTCGACACAACTAAAATTTTCATTATATTTTCATTGTTGCCTTAAAATTAATTTCATGAGTAACAATCTTCTATCTACTATAATAAAAGAAACCAATTTTTGGACACGTGTTATTCATTGAAGGTATCCTCAAATTTATATTTATCTTATACTAGGTTATCACCCGGGATTGCTTCCCGGGTAGGAAAATTTAATTTTAAATACTCACAAGTGTATAATTAAAATAAACTTAAATAATGTGATGTATTAGATAAGTTAATGACAAAATGCATACCTTGTTTTGGAGCATTCTATAAGCATATAAGTCCTGCGGATTCGTGCCGTGGATTCAAAAGTAGTATGTGTAAGGTGATATCTACTTCAAAGGGCCAATAACATGAGTATTTAAAGTTTTTAAGTACAAATGATCCTACCCAATTAACTTACGTGCTTAACATCGACTTCAGTAATTCAAAAATACACATTACATTAGTTAGCTCATCTATGCTCATTTATCACCAAATTTACACCTTTATTTTGTATGATATTCAAGAACGACTATCCCGTTTTCAAAAAAAAAAAAAAATCCATCCATTTCCACCTTCTGCCAACTTCTCTAAGAAAATGACCCTCTTTGTTACGTGCTCTCCCAAGATCTGCAAAACAGGAGAGTCGGGTTAACGGTCCGGAACAGGTGATTCGATATGGGTTGGGCTGACAGAAACTCTTCTATCCAGTGTTTTTATAACTTAACAAATAATTAATATGTCAGGTATAATTATAGAACTTTATATTGCATATAACTGAACTTGGGCAACTCTTGACCCGTTTCTGTTTTAGCTAAATGAGTTGAAACCGACCCATCCATAAGAAATGTTGAAACCAATGGCTCTACGCTAAACGAACGACAAAATATACCAGAGTATATAAAGGGCTTCTAATTTGCTAACAGTGCTAAGAATTTTATGTCTCTCATCTACATTAAGGTTTATGTTTGATTTTGAAAATAACAAACTCAATACCTTAAGAGGAGTAGAAGGACCTGTGGTGCCATAATTAAGAGGAAACACATTACTTTGTGGAGCCTTTGGCAGTCCGGTGTGCTTTTCTTAACTGATGCATTAGTCGGCTTTACTACAAAACCAATAGATGAAGCAACAGGTGTCCCTGCAATAACTAAAATTAATAAACATTACAAAGTTATGTGAACACAGAAACCGAACTGTTCGATCAAAATTTGTATAACCATTCTGAACCTTAATCAAGTGTTGTTTTCATAACTGTTATAAAATCACCCATATTCCAAGTGTTTACAATTTCATTGTTTTAATCTAAATAATCATATTTTAATAACAGTTATTTTTTTATCCAATTTATATTTTAAAGTTTAGTTCATCTGTTCGACCAGGCATTATAGGCTTGCAAGCACACAGTTCTCCAAGGATACGTCATGCACTCAGGACTCGTGACGTAAAATAATAGTGAATAGACCTTTGTTATAAGAAAATGCACAGAAGGGCATGCCTAAGCTGGAGAAGCACACAGCAAACGGGTCAACAGTGTACGACAATAGTCTCTTATCTTTATCCCTGTTAGCTGCCGCTGAAGCAGCAAAAGTGCAGGGCTGTAAGGTGTGGTTGATATAGTTGACAGACTACCCATGTTAGCGAGAATGGTTGTACATTCACCTTTGTTTAAGGAAGCATGAGACGCTCCGAAGCGTTTCAGTTCTAAACACCTTAATGTGAGGCGCTAAAAATTAAAAAATATATATAATAATATCTTGTACATATCGACATATTCTACTTGTTTATTAATAATAAACACAAAAACATGATTATAAAACACACATAAACATAGTTAAAACATACATTGAAGTCGCCTCAGAGCATGAAAAAGCGCCACCGCACACACTTAACGCTTCAGGTTCAAAGCGTCGCCTCATAACGCTACATGTAGAATGTCGCCTCAGAGAAAAAAAAGCGTCCGGCGCCTCACGCCTCAGGCATGCCTCAAGCTCACTTTTTAAAACCAAGACGTTTACTCAATAAGTACTGCAATTCCGGCCCATGGTTAGGCGCAAAAATGGCTGCTGAATGTGATACATCACAACAGGATTGTGCGAAAGCTCACTTCCAACAGCTAACATCGTCATAGTTGGACCCACAAAATCTACAAAAAGTACATCATATTGTAAGGAACTTAGAAAGTAATGTACTAAAGCATTCTCAAACAAATAAACAAATCAACCACTAACTAACAATATATCTAATAAGTATGAACATGACAATGCTTCTATATGCACCAACGTTCAACTTTAGAAACCCAAAAATTATCTTATTCAAAATTTTGATCGATAAATCAACGGAAAATGTAACAAATAAAGTTAAGTAATCACGATTAATCAGTAAATTATCACTAAATTCATGAACATTATGACCAATCAAATCCACCAAATTGTTTACCAATTACCAGAAATTCAAGATCAAAATCATCAATTAAATAATATAAACTATTCCACTATCAAAATCACGAAAACATTATTTACAAAATAAAGTCAATCACTCACTAAACTAAACCTCCAAATCAAAATGAAACAATTTACCAGAAGCTAGTCATAGGATTAAATCCGAGAAGAGGTACTAAAACAACCAACGGCGGCGGAAATACAACGATTGGCGGCCGAGTATGATCACCCTCCCGGCCATCTCTAACCAGCGCCCCGACGCCTATCACTCCAAATATCGCTACCTGATCTCATCTCTGCCGTCTCCGATCTACTCGAAAGATGAACACACACCTAAATTGGTTCACCTACTGCCTCTAATTAAGTTTGATTTCGAGATGAACTAAGTGAAGAGAATAGTGTCTGAGGCAAGTGATGATCTATAACAATAGTTATTCGAAAAGATGTATTTAAA
Organism: Helianthus tuberosus; assembly: GCA_030545235.1. NCBI lineage: Eukaryota > Viridiplantae > Streptophyta > Magnoliopsida > Asterales > Asteraceae > Helianthus > Helianthus tuberosus. The sequence continues at coordinate 15,272 of JARYGA010041786.1, forward strand.
CCGATGTATTTACATCAAACTGAACATGCACGACATGATCAAACACTCGACATAATCAAAACACTTGTATTTACCATCAAACAACCTCAATAACACACCAAGCACAAACAAAGAATGTAAACATTTAGGAACACAAACCTTCATAACAATGCGACAAACAGAAAAGTTAATCCTGAAACGGCAGCTGAAAACACAACGACAAATCAATCAGACCTGAATCGAAAAGCAATAACCCAAACCCCTGATTTTTTTTATTTTTTTCGCATATTAATACTTTAAATCTAAAATTTTACAACAAAAAATATAAATGTATATTTAATAATTACAATTTAATTATAAAAACTTATGTTGGTTTTTGTTTTATGTTATAATCATCGCATAAAATGCCCAACCAATTACCTTATGACATATAAACAATTTGAAAAAGTTGAAATATAATATAAGTGGGTTAAACGGGTCAACAACCCATCAGGTTCGAGCGACCACCCGAATCCCTAGTTCACATTACGAGTTCTATCAACCATAGTTGAGGATAAACTTACGACAGTAGCTGATAAACAGAGCCTAGTCTAGGACTAAAGGCAATTGCCATAACCGCTCATGTGTCCATGCAATGCTGAAATTGGAAGTCCATCAACTATTCACCACTGTACCCACCACAGATATTTCAGTTGACCAAAGTCAAACTTCCAAAATACCATATAATTCCAAAAAAAGAGACCTCTTCTTTCCATATAATTGCCACAAAAAAGACGCCAAAAAACGCCTAATTTTTTTTTTCATTTAATCACCAAAAATGAACTTTTACTACTTTATTCAAAAAAGAACATATTTTTTAACTATTTAATTGTAAACAAAAACGGACGCTTATACGTTTCACCATGATAGAAACCTATTCTTTTCCATTGATCACCAAGAATGGTATTTTTCTCCCTTTAACCATCCAAAAAAAGGGTTTTTATCCATCTAATTGCCATATATATATATATATGCATTTTTTAAGAGAATATGTAAGTACCTGTAGATGGCTTGCTACATTTTCCCTAGTAAGCCCATCCACATTCATCAAATCAAGAATCCTTTTAGGCACAGCTTCTGTGTAATTTAGAATAAAAAAACGCGCGTTAGCAACTATTGTACATGTAACCGATGTTAATTTACTAAAAAAAGACTCACTCTCAATGCCCAGTTGATTAATAGCAGCAACGAATTTTCTATGGAGATCAATAAACCAAACAACCCGTGGCTTCTTCTTTGTCGTTGGATCGTCATTTTCATTACCATTTTCTTCATCATCATCTTCTTCTTCATCTTTTCATTTCAACTTCTCGTTCTAATCTCCACCTTCGTTCCCTTGATCAGATTTTTCATGGTTGTGTTTTGACTTTGACTGTGATTTTGACTCAACTTTTCGCCTGATCACATGCTGCCATATGTTGCGTAGCTCCTCAAGGCGAACCGGTTTCACGAGATAATCACAAGCGCCATGAGTGATCCCTTTCATCACAAGATTCCGGTCACCGTTTCCTGATAACACTGAGACAATTTCATGAAATCTTTGCATCAGTTTTGAGAAAACACAAACAGGACGACCCCCGTACCGAGTAGACAAACAAAAAAGATCACATAATTGCCTCAAAATTGTAACCCTAATAATGAAAACTGTGCAGAAACTGAATAAATGAAGAACAATTGTTGAAAAAAACACAATTATATTTTATTATTTTTAAACCACAAACAAAAGTGAAAACACAAACACATAAAACAAAAACTCAAGAACTAACCTTGATATTGGCATTTTCTCAAAAGACCCTCCAATAATTTCAAACAAGTTGGATTATCATCAACAGCAAGAACTCTCATATGTTGGTTGGACATTTGCAGCAAGAACTCCATATGTAGGTAAGAAAGAAACCTTGAAAATAGTTGAACCTTAGCACCTAGCAAAAATGAAGGAAGATGATGTCATAGCTGCGATTTATGTTGCGATGGTCGTTGAGATAGAACGAATCAGACGGTTGATGAAACCGATCCAAAACCCTATCAATTCTTCAGATCCAGCAATACAAAATACAAAAACAGTGTTTAGGTCGTCAACAACAAAGAGAAATCGCAAACAACAAACTGGAATAGCAAATCATAAACAACTCGAACACAAACAGAAACCACTTACCAAATCGCTGATGAGGTCACCGGAAGCTAACAGTTGCTATTCAATGTAGTCATTTCGCCCAATTCATTCAGATCCACTCTTAACAGCATTCGTTTCTAAAACCCTAGGTTACCAAATCGCTGATGAGGTCCTTCTCTGCTTGATTCATCTACGACCCCCACCATAAAGAAACTAAATTCATCCCATGTAAAGAAATTTCACCATATGTAATTAACATTTCAAAAACTCAACACCTTCTAAAATAGTAAAAAAAATCATCACATATCCAAAACTTGGACTAATAATCAAGAAAAATAAATCAATATTGTGCCCTTGAATTCATAAAATTATCTAAATTACCAAAAATCCCCTGAAGCACCAGCTATGTAGGTTTTTCTCATGCAAGCAATCTTGTTAATCCTCCTCGGCTCCTGCAGTGGACATCATTACCTATGTTCCTGTTCTACATCTACAAATCAAAATAAAATTAACAGGAGCAAAATTAAACATTTGATGTAGAAAAAGAAACAATAATATATGTAAAGAACTAACACATCAACTAACCAGAAACCGATTCGTGGCATTATAACTCAAAATCCCTAACAATTTCAAAAAACAACAAAAACCCCAAACCAAAGGCAATCATAAACCATCAATAAAACAATAAAAATTAAAAACATTGTGAAGAGAATTAATAAACGTACCTGTTAGAAACAGAACAACGCGTATATTGAAATCAAAGAATGAAAAAAAAAATAGATCTTGTTAATAAAACCCTAGAATGGATTGATGTGGTTGAAGATATGGAGTTCCATGTGCGAGTAAGATAAAAATTAAAGGGGTTCATTATATATAATACGATTCAATTGCCCCTTCAAACATCAGCAGCCACAACGATTCCAAATCCCATTCGGTGAAAACTGGTTAAAAGATAAAAGTGAGGGAGATCTAGGATCAGCGATTGATCCATATCAAGCTTTCTGTTCGGGTAAATAGGGTAAATAAGCTTGATTTTTGAATCCTTTGTTAAGCCATTCAAGCACAAGTGATTCAGAGATAATGAGATGCAGGTAGAAGAAGAAGCGTATGATAGTTTAAGGTTTCAGAAAGCGTATGGTAGAAGCTTTAAGCCAAAGAAGAGGGAGGCTAGGGTTTGGTGTGAACAGTGAAGGAAAAGAAATGAGCGACAGGGATTTTTTGTTTTTTAGATGACTTATATACCTGGGTCATAAAACGGGTCGGATCATATTAAAACCGGGATCCGCGTTGAATGTTAATGCCCAACTCATTTTCCCGCCAAAATGCATCCTGAGAAGCTCTAATATTGTGCCAAGTGTCCCAAATTTTTTTTGTTTATTATATATAATAGATTAACTAAATAAAAAATAAATTAATATTAAATTTTATCATACTTTAATAAAATATTATCCTCAAATCTAAGTTGTTAATTTAATATATTTTTAAAACAAATATTTCTCTCTCCTACTTATCTTATATTAAATATATATATATATATAGGATAAGGATCATGTGAGAAGTAGTAGGCTAATTGAGAAACTTGAGAAACATTCTGGACCACACATTTTCCCTAAGCAAAAAATGCAAAAAAAAAAGGTGAAAAAATGCAAATTTTTTTTTTTTTTTTTTTGGAAAATCGCAGATTTTTCTTTAAGGATTATTTTTTTTTTAATTTTTTTTTTGAATTATACACATGTGTATATTGTTAATCTTTTAACTATACATATATGTATATACATGTTTAAAATTGAAAAATAAGTGTTATTTAGTGTTTAGCATTAGTATTTAGGGTTTAGCATTAGGGTTTAGGGTTTAGCTTTATTGTTTAGGGTTTAGGTTTAGGGTTTAGCTTTAGGGTTTAGCATTAAGGTTTAGGGTTTAGCATTAGGGTTTAGCTTTTAGGTTTAGCATTAGGGTTTAGCTTTTTGGTTTAGCATTAGGGTTTAGCTTTAACTTTTGGATTTAGCTTTATCTTTAGGGTTTACATTAGGGTTTAGCATTAAGGGTTTAGCTTTAGGGTTTAGTTTTAGCTTTTGGGTTTAGCATTAGGGTTTAGCTTTAGGGTTTAGAATTAGCGTTTAGCTTTAGGGTTTAGCATTAGGGTTTAACATTAGGGTTTAGCTTTAGGGTTTAGAGTTTAGGGTTTAGCATTAAGGTTTAGCTTTAGTGTTTATGGTTTAAGGTTTAGGATTTATAAGACATATTTTTTCAATTTTAAACATGTATATACATATATGTATAATTTACAATATACATATATGTATAGTTAAAAGATTAACAATATACACATGTGTATAAATCCAAAAAAAATTAAAAAAAAAATTAATCCTTAAAGAAAATGCTGCGATTTTTCCAAAAAAAAAATTGCATTTTTTTCACCTTTTTTTTTGCATTTTTTGCTTAGGGAAAATGTGTGGTCCGGATTGCTTCTCAAGTTTCTCAAATAGGGTGGACTTCTCTTAGGATCCCTACCCTATATATATATACTATGTTAGAACCCCGTGTATTACACGGGTTGAATAAATCTACCAAATAATAAAAATATTACATCCTTAAAAACTCCGTATGTTACACGTGTTGAATAGATCTAAAAAGAGCTATATCTTTAAAAAACCATGTGTATTACACATATTAAATAAATGTAATTGTGTATATTAATACTAAAAACGTCGTATCTTTAAAAAACTCGTGTATAGTCGGGTTGAAAAATCGACCAAATAATAAAAAAAAATGTATCCTTAAAAACCCCGTGTATTACACGTGCCGAATAAATCTAATTTTACGTAGCAAATGATAAAAAGTTATATCTTTAAAAACTTCGTGTATTACACGTGTTATATAAATGTAACTTTGTATAGTAAATAATAAAAAAAAATATTTTTAAAAACCCCGCGTTTTACACGAGTTGAATAAATATAATTTTGTATACCAATTAATAAAAAAGTTATATTTTTAATAAATTAGGATAACATTTAATATTAATTTATTATTTATATATTTAATATAAGATAAGTAGGAAAGAGAGGTATTTGTTTTAAAAATATATTAAATTAACAATTTATATTTGAGGATAATATTTTATTAAAGCATGATAAGATTTAATATTAATTTATTATTTATTTATTTAGTTAATATAAGATAAGTATAGATTTGAGGATACCTTCTATGAATGACACGTGTCCAAAACTTGATTTCTTTTATTATAATAGATAGATATATAAATAAACTAATATTAAATGTTATCCTAATTTATTAAAAATATAACTTTTTTATTATTTGGTATACAAAATTATATTTATTCAACTCGTGTAAAATACGGGGTTTTGAAAATATAACTTTTTTTTATTATTTACTATATAAAGTTACATTTATATAACCCGTGTAATACACGAAGTTTTTAAAGATATAAATTTTTATCATTTGCTATGTAAAATTAGATTTATTCAACACGTGTAATACACAAGGTTTTTAAGGATATAATTCTTTTATTGTTTGTTAGATTTTTCAACCCGACTATACACGGGTTTTTTAAAGATACGACGTTTTTAGTATTTAATATAAAAAATTACATTTATTTAATATGTGTAATACACATGGTTTTTAAAGATATAACTCTTTTTCGGATCTATTCAACACGTGTAACATACGGGGTTTTTAAGGATGTAATTTTTTATTATTTGGTAGATTTATTCAACCCGATTATACATGGGCTTTTTTTTAAGATACGGCATTTTTAGCATTTAGTATACAAAATTACATTTATTTAATCTGTGTAATACACATGGTTTTTAAAGATATAATTTTTTATTATTTGATATATAAAATTACATTTATTTAACCCGTACAATATAAGAGGTTCATAAAAATATAACTTTTTATTATTTAATATATAAAATTACATTTATTTAACTCGTGTAATACACGGGGTTCTAACCTAGTTATCTATATAAGAAAGATAAATGTCTTGTGGCATTTACCAAATCAATCCTCTTTTGTATTTTACTATAACCCTTTATTTGTTTATTTACTACATATTTGGTCCCCTACTAGTAATAAGCCCGCGCGCGTTGCGGCGCGGGCACATCGCCAAATATCGAATGGATTAATCCAAACGTTATGTGATGCGTTAACCATACGAAAACGTGTGTGTTCGACGTATTCGATTGAACTCAGTATAACCTATATAAGCATTGTGATTGGATCAAAACATAAAGTTAATCGAATTAATACCGTATAATCATAATGTATTATATACATATTATATGGGATATAGTAGAGGTTTAAAAAAAGGAAAAAAAAATACAATTTGACTCCACTCGTTTCTGAACAAAATTTACGAAAACATACATAAAAATAAGCATGAAAACGTATTATATTTGACCTGGCTTGTTTACCAAAAAAGTTTACGTTGAAACGTAGACCAACTCGAATTAATACAGACACATACATAAAAATATGCACGTAAAAATGGTTTTAAACCAAAAAGTATTATACTTGACCTAACTTGTCTCAAAAAAAAATTACGTCAAAACGTAGATACACTCAAATTTATATTGATACGTACATAAAAATATGCACGGTAAAAAAGTTTTTTTAAAGTAAAAGAATGATAGAGGTAAACAAAACAATTTAATAAACAAAAGTTACTAATGAAAAATTAAATTAGTAAAAAGGTAGGGGTTAAAAACGGCAAACGCCAAAGTAGAGGGGTAATAGAAACATAGAAGGGAGTAAAATGGACTAACTCCAAAAGTGAAAGAACAAAATTTACGAAAACATACATAAAAATAAGCATGAAAACGTATTATATTTGACCTGACTTGTTTCCCAAAAAAGTTTACGTCGAAACGTAGACCAACTCGAATTAATACAGACACATACATAAAAATATGCACGTAAAAATGGTTTTAAACAAAAACGTATTATATTTGACCTGACTTGTCTCAAAAAAACAAATTACGTCAAAACGTAGATACACTCAATTTTATATTGATACGTACATTAAAATATGCACGTAAAAAAGTTTTTTTAAAGTAAAAGAATGATAGAGGTAAACAAAAGAATTTAATAAACAAAAGTTACTGATGGAAAATTAAATTAGTAAAAAGGTAGGGGTTAAAAACGTCAAATGCCAAAGTAGAGGGGTAATAGAAACATAGAAGGGAGTAAAATGGACTAACTCCAAAAGTGAAAGGGCCAACCAAAGCCGGTGGAAACCCCACCGACTTTGGTTTAAAAATTACGTCAAAACGTAGATACACTCAAATTTTATTGATACGTACATAAAAATATGCACGTAAATAATTTTTTTTTAAAGTAAAAGAACGATAGAGGTAAACAAAAGAATTTAATAAATAAAAGTTACTGATGGAAAATTAAATTAGTAAAAAGGTAAGGGTTAAAAACACCAAATGCCAAAATAGAGGGGTAATAGAAACATAAAAGGGAGTAAAATGGACTAACTCCAAAAGTGAAAGGGTCAACCAAAGCCGGTGGAAACCCCACCGACTTTGGTTTTTAAGATAGTATACAATATATGTTGCTTTATACTTTGAGGTTTATAATCAATCCCTCTTTTTGCATTTATGTATTTGCTTAAGATAATTGTTCGATTGCAAAAAAATAAAAATAAAATTATACTTTTAATATTACTAAAAGATGAGACATTCTAACCTACGACACTTTAACTATGAACCATTTTTTAAGTTTAGTTTGTATGCCAAAAATAACATTTTCGTATAATTACCATTACTGTAACACGTTTTTCAATTTCTTTAAAAGCGTGTGCATCGACACATATAAGGCAAACGATAACCCATCCGCTTGATATTTACAAGGATCACGAACGTCGGCGTTATGAACTCATATTAGTTTACATTCAACTTACAATTCTTCTATGTATCCGCGCCGCAACGTTATACGCCGCAACGTGCTCGAAAAATTTTGCTAGTTAACAAGAAATTCAAAGAAGTTCAAGAATGTTCAAAACCATGTGAATGGGAAACAAATTTCAACAACGTCAAAGTCAAACTACATCAGCCTATAGCTGGGGACATCTAGCGTTCTAACATTATCATCAACAAATTTATCAATTAGCACATTTCATTTCTCACACGAAATTCTTTCATTCTAGTTACTTATTTCGTCAACCTTCATTTGACTTTTCAAGGCTACACTGATATTTCTTAATTATCGTATATGTATTGAGGCACACGTTCGTACTTCTTTCCATTCTTGCTTACTTGCAAAAACATTCATTACATCATTTTGGTATTCTTAACAAAACTTATCCTTCTTGTTCATACTTAAATCATTGTCCGGGTCGTAGCCCGTCATTTATTATGACTCCGAAGTGTCGATTACTAACACATTTAACACATAACTTGTTCAAAACTTCTTTCTTTCGTCTTAAAATTTAGGTTTGTGTGCCAATTACGATCATTCTTTCATTCAGTTACTTTACATTTACTCATAAGACTCGTTTGACGCAACCAAGGTCAAACTATCGGCACATTCTGATGTGGGCTAATTTCATCCTTTTTATATTTTTTTAAGTCTGTCCTGCGGATTCAAACGTTACATCCATACCTTTCATTACTTCTATGTTTCGAATCCGTCCAGCGGTTCCAACGTACCATTCGTACCTTTTCTTCCTTCTATGATTTGAATCCATCTAACGGATTCAAACATATCATTCACATCTTTCATTCCTTACATGCGTTGAATCCGTCTCGCGGATTCAGACATATCATTTCTACATTTCATTTCCTTGAATCCGTTTTACGGATTCAAACATTCCATTCATGCCTTTCATTACTTGAATCCGTTTCGCGGATTCAAACAGGTCATTCATACTTCATTCCTTTCATGCTTCGAATCCGTCCCGCGGATTCTAACATATCATTCATACTTTCATTCCTGAAAGTCTTACATTTCTCTTTACCCTCACGTCCACCTACTACCTAATTCTAACGGACATACCTGTAACAATTATCACGGTCTCACAAACGTCATACGTTTCTTGTGTACTGGCCAGGTACACAACCACATACTAGTTTCGTGTCTTCGTGTAATTGTCACCTTATGTCCGAGGAATTAGGTTTCGGCACATGTAACATTTTCAAAACTTCATTACCATTCTATTATTATATTTCATTTAAAATTTTCCTTCACTTGATAGATTTTATCATTACATGAGCCCACATGTTAACTTTACGTACCTGGGGTCAATTCGTCTTATTATATGCCTTGGTGCCGATCCTAGACCGCATTCACGGATCATACTCTCCAAGCAATTATGCTTACCTTACACGTAACATACTGTTAGTTTTCTTCAAATACATACTTAATCTCATACTTACCTTTGCTTCTACCCTTAGATCTTGATTGAGTCTTGGATTATACGGGTTCCTTGTCACAAGAGCACACAGGTTTGAGTTCAAGTATTTACCTCCTCATACTTGATTTCCCTCAAACCATGGCTCTGATACCAACTTGAAACACCCTAACACGTAATAACTTAAAAACGACGCAGCGGAAAAAGAGCCTTAAAAAAATTTATTTTCTTAACAATCATAAACCATTCGAATCAACTTGATTTAAATCTTTTACATTATTCATACCTAATCAAGAAAATTACATTACAAATGGTTTCCAATATGTGATCACATCCCCGTACAATCCTTGATCTTGACTCGACCCTCGATCACTAGTCCGCCATGAATATCCGACTAACCTGCGGTCACCCGACACGTTAATAATTGGCGACATCATATTCATTAGTATAAAGACATAAAAATATACATAACCACTTAGCAATCTATCATTTTATACAACTCCAATATAATATTCTTTTGAGTTCATTCTTTACAGCAAGCGTCCAATCTTTGTAAGCCCAATACTTACGTATCTGCATTCCTGTTCCATTCTCAAGGCACACCATTAGTAACGTGACTATTCAAACATGTTAGAGCTATATATATATACATATATATAAGATCCTCTCTTTCATGCACAACAAATCCTACTTCATGGATAAGTACGTACACACACATTTCATACCTACATACATACATGCATACATACATAAACACGTCTATACGTACATGCTTACATACTTACATATAGTTATACAATGCATATAACATAGTTAGATAGCCTTCACACAAGTTTTGAGTTGAAGAATGCGAAAAATAAGAAAGAACCAGCGATTGGCGCAAGAAGAAACCCATCTGGCACAACCTTGTGCCAGTTCTGGCGCAATACAGAAGACATCAGTCAGGGGCGCAACCTTGTGCCAGGGGGGCGCAACCTTGCGCCTGGTTCAGACCTGCAACTTTCAGCTTAACGAATTTTTACCATTTTGGTCATAACTTTATCATTTCTTGTCCGTTTTACGATCCGTTTCTTCCTACATGATCGTAAATTAATATTCTATCATGTGAACTTGAAATCCAACATCCGGGTTAAGGAAATTCTTAACTTATACTTTTTCGGCTTATTATTCATTTACGAATTATTGACCCGTTCATACATTTATCAAAATAACATGTTTATTTGACCTTAATTTCATACAAACCTTATAATTTCAAGGTCGTCTATCATATAAGGTTCAATTCCCGAATTCCTTACATCTTCATAATCCATTTTTGCTCAAAAGCTTATTTTGACCCGTTAAGGGTATTTACGCGTTTTTAAGGTCTTTGACTTACAAAAATCATACTCCTCACTCACACACTGGTCCAAAGCGTTCACTTAATCAATTAACTTGTTTCTAAACAACTTTTAATAGCGTTTGCCCGATATGCCTATCAAGGGCATTTTGGTCAACTTTGTTCCATCCTTTACGACAAAGGACTTCATTACTCATTTTACAATTCCCATGATTTAACTACAACTCTTATCGCACATACCTGGCTCGGATCAAGGCTATGACCCGCTTTAATACTTCATCCTCTAACTTGCTATATAATAGCAACGCAAACCCTTTCGCTATACATTCTGTGAATTCATAATACTTGACAAAACAATTCATTAGTTGATAACGCCAAATGGTGACATCTCCACCATTTGACCCGTTAAATCTAAATGTCCACTTTACCCTTGTGGGGTTTTAATTATTCATTATCCCATCCATGTAACTTATTTCTTCGTTAACTTGTAACCAGAATTACCATAATACCCTTTTCACCCTTTAAAAACATCAACCTTAATTTCTTATCATACTTACATATTCCGACCCGTATTAAATACTTGTCGGAACATCATACTTCACATATTTACTTACCATGTTCGTATTCAATGCAATGAATAGATATTCTACAAAAAGGGGTGTAAGCTTTACTTACCTCACATCCAAATATGCTTCCCGTGCGTATAAGTCCCGTTTGACCCGCTTCTTTCCCAAGCTTCCTTGCCGCTTACCAAGCATCAACTATCATATATCATTCTTATGATAGTTAGTTTATTCATCATTCGTCACAACCCTTTCATCACACGGATCTTCTATGGAATTTATCATTCAACCTTATAACATGCTAATCTATCATTTCTTATCCGATTTCTTTAAACATTCACACACATGTATGATTTCAAACATCATTAACATAAGTAAATCATCATTTTCATCACATTATCTAAAACCCACTTCATAACTACTTTGTTAATCACTTACAAGTGATCTAGTCTCAATTACCTCATAATTTCATCATACATTTGGTGAGTATACTACCTCCTAAGCATAGTGTACAACTAATTCATGCGCATTCTTCTAATCTCACACATAATTCATCAAATCCTCCTACTAATTAACATGTATCATCCACACATAAACATTCAAACATATTATCATCATATTTCTTTCAATTCCTCTAACAAGAATCCATATTACTCACATAATACATCAACATTCAACAAGAATTAGACATGGATGATGATTCAAGTCATCATTCTCACCATAACTAATGGGTTTCACCTCTAAGCATCAAATTAACCTAAATTATGCATAACCCATGTTCTATATGATGATTCTAACATATCCTCATACTCAATTTCATACCAATTCACGATTTACAACATAACCCACTTCGTGCATAATCACCAATCTAACTTTTAAGACATACCTTATGATCCCCTTGTGAAGGTGATCATTAATCCATGTTCCTTCTTGAATTTGAGCTACAATTAACCCTTCAATTTGGTGATATTCATAATTAGGGTTTGTGAGCTTTCATGGAGCTCCTGGCTCTTTCTCGAACACACGTACGTGTGTGTCTGTTTGTGTGTGTATTTTATAATTAAATTCATCTTTCATTTTACCCCACTTTAGTCCCTCAAGTTGCCACTAATTATATTTGGCACAACCTTTATCCTCTAATTGTTTCTACCATACTCTTAACTCGGTTAAATAACCTAGTCATTTATTTCTTGATGTACCATATCAGAACATTTAACGATTATAAACATTCGGGTTTTGGGGTGTTACAAAATAGATTAAACTGAATTATTTTCTTCATTCTATTCAACATTACAATATATAGATAAACATAACTGTAAACCCTAAAGCCCATAAGTAATGGGTTGGGCCTAAAATGTCTGGTTTATAACACTCCCCCTCAGACATTTAGAATTATACACAGTTTAACAACATCCTTCAGGATGATGTTAATTAGGTACTTCAGGACCTGAATAAATAAACTGATACTACTGGATCAGTTGTACCGCCTCATTAAAAACCTTACTAAGAAAACCCATTGGGATAAAACTTAGTTAAGGGAAAAAGAGTACAGTGTGTATAATTCTCCCCCTGAATTCAACAAACATCTTTCAATCTGCGGAGACTGATCTTGTGTGATAGTTGCTCGAAACTGCTTCTTGGTAAAGATTTTGTGAACAGGTCAGCTAAATTTTCACTTGACTTGATCTGGCGAACATCAATTTCCCCTTCTTTCTGCAAGTCATATGTTGAGAAGAACTTTGGTGAGATGTGCTTTGTTCGATCACCTTGATGTAACCTTCTCTGATCTGAGCTATGCAAGCAGCATTGTCTTCATAAATAATTGTCGGCTCCTTCTTGATCTGTTCTAATCCGTATGCTTCTTGTATGTGATTAATCATTGATCTCAACCACACACATTCTCGACCAGCATCATATAATGCTATCAATTCAGCATGATTTGATGATGTTGCTGTAAGAGTTTGCTTAGTTGACTTCCAAGAAATTGATGTGCCACCGTATGTGAATACATAACCTGTCTGAGATTTTGCTTTGTGGGGATCTGATAGATATCCGGCATCCGCATACCCAACAAGCTGGGACTTTTGATCTCTCTGATAGAAAAGACCTAAGTCTTGTGTCCCGCAAATATTCCGGAATATATGTTTTACGCCATTCCAGTGTCTACGTGTTAGATTCGAACTGTATCTCGCTAGTACATGTACTGCAAATGCAATGCCAGGTCTTGTGTTATTTGCGAGATACATAAGGGCACCGATCGCGCGTAAGTACGGTACTTCTGGACCAAGTACTTCTTCGCCTTCTTCTTGAGGGCGGTAAGGATCCTTATGTAGATCTAGCGGTCGGACAACCATGGGTATGCTAAACGGATGTGCTTTATCCATATTGAAACGTATTAACATCTTCTGGATGTAGTTTGATTGATGGACAAATGTGCCATTGCACAGATACTCAAATTGTAGTCCGATGCATAATTTCGTCATACCAAGATCTTTCATTTCAAATTCCTTCTTTAACAACTGAGCAGCTTTCTCCATCTCTTCAGGAGATCCGATGATGTTGATATCATCAACATAGACTGCTATTATAGTAAAATTTGAGAGTGTTCTTTTTATAAAAACACATGGATTGATTACATCAGACTTGTATCCTTCTTTTTTGAGATATTCACTAAGTCGATTGTACCACATACGACCAGATTGTTTGAGACCATATAAAGATCTCTGGAGCTTTATAGAACACATGTCCCGAGGTGTTGATTTTAATGCTTCAGGCAATTTTAATCCTTTAGGGATTTTCATGTAGATGTCATTTTCAAGTGTCCTGTATAAGTATGCGGTGACGACATCCATTAGTCTCATATGAAGTCCTTCAGAGATTGTGAGGCCGATTAGGAACCTAAGGGTTATCGCATCCACTACAGGGGGATACGTTTCCTCATAATCAACTCCTGGGATTTGGGAAAACCCTTGTGCTATAAGTCGAGCCTTATATCGTACAATCTCATTCTTTTCATTTCTCTTTATTGCAAACACCCATTTATAACCTACTGGTTTGACGTCTATGGGCGTTCGGACTACAGGTCCGAAAACATGTCGCTTTTCGAACGAATTCAATTTGGCGTTTATGGCTTCTTGCCATCTTGGCCAATCATTTATGTGCATGCACTCTTCTAAAGATTTTGGTACGTAATCATTTTCATTGATTACATCCGTTGCTATAGCATATGCGAATATATCATCAACACGTGTTTTATTCCGGTTCCACATTGTACTATCTTGTATATAATTAATAGAGATCTCATTTTTGTTCGGTACCGGTGTTTCTTCTGAAACTTCATTTTCCTCTGGATTCATAGTTGTCTCTTCTGGGACATTTACCTCTACCGGGGTTTCACTTATAATCTTTTGTGAGTTTTCACCAGCTGCGTTACTTTGCTCTTTTCGTTTCCGTGGGTTTTTGTCTTTGGAACCGATTGGTCTCCCACGCTTTCGTTGTATAGTAATCTCTTCTGGGATTACTTCAATTTGAGCGGGTGCATTTGATGTTGGTACATGTGACTTTGTCACTCTATTCGTGTCTGTGAATGCATCTGGTAATTCATTCGCTATTCTTTGCAAATGTATGATCTTTTGGACTTCATATTCACATTGACCACTTCGGGGGTCGAGATTTGATAGCGATGATGCATTCCATGTTATTTCTCGTGTTACCAGTCTTTCTTTGTCCTTATCCCCCCCTAAGACTGGGAACATCGTTTCATCAAAATGACAGTCAGCATATCGTGCTGTAAACATGTTTCCCGTCATTTGTTCTAAATATTTAATAATGGACGGGGAGTTAAAACCAATATAGATACCCAGTCTTCTTTGGGGTCCCATTGTAGTACGTTGTGGTGGCGATATTGGTACGTATACCGCGCAACCAAAAATTCTAAGGTGGAACAAACTTGGTTCTCATCCGGAGACCAGTTGCAATGGGGAGTATTCGTGATCAGCAGTTGGTCTCAATCTAATCAGTGTAGCGGCATGCAAAATAGCATGACCCCATGCAGAAGATGGTAATTTACATCTCATTAAGAGTGGTCTAGCGATTATTTGTAATCGTTTAATCAGAGATTCGGCTAAACCGTTTTGTATTTGAACATGAGGAACTGAATGTTCAACATTGATCCCAATTGACATACAATAGTCATTAAAAGCTTGAGATGTGAACTCTCCCGCATTATCCATCCGGATGTTTTTAATTTGATTATCGGGGAAATTGGCTCTCAATTGTATGATTTGAGCTAAAAGTCGGACAAATGCTATATTTCGAGTAGCTAAAAGGCTCACATGTGACCACCTTGAGGACGCGTCTATTAAGACCAAGAAATAGCGGAATGGTCCACACGGAGGATGAATAGGCCCATAAATATCCCCTTGGATTCTTTCTAAAAATGATGGGGTTTCATGTATCAATTTAGTTTGTGAGGGCCTAGTTATAAGTTTGCCCAGACAGCATGTTGCACATGATAAGTCTTGTGGTAGCAAAACTTTTAAGTTTTTAAGAGGGTCCCGGTTGCACTTTTGATTATTCGTCTCATCATTATGCTACCAGGGTGACCTAGACGGTCATGCCATATATTGAATGTGTCTTTATCTAACAGCTTTTGGTTACTCACCATGTATGATTCGATAGGATTGATATTAGTACAATATAATATAGAGGATAAGGCTTCTAATTGTTCAACAATTGTTTCTTTGCCATTTTTGTTTGAAGTAATTGGAAGATATTCAATATTATTTTCAAATATTGTTTTTAGGTGGTAACCGTTTTTTCGAATATCTTTAAAGCTAAGTAAATTTCTTCTGGATTTAATAGAATATAATGCATTATCAATAGTTAATTTGGTACCCGAAGATAATGTTATGTGTGCTCTGCCGGAGCATTCGATAAGTTTACTGACACCAGATATAGTACTAATCGATGTCTCTACCGGAGACAACTCAGAGAAAAATTTCATATCTTTTAGAATAGTGTTAGTACTACCGCTATCTACCAGACATTCATCACCAATAATAGCTCTACTAGAGCTAGCATGCATATTTCTTCAGGAAATAAATAAAATAAATAAATAAAAGTTAATGCAAAGAAGTAAAATGAAACATTGCAAGAGTTTCAAGCCAAACCAAATACAAAGGTCACAGTGTGAAAAGTAAAACATAAAAGGTACATTAAATATGTTTAAACATCACGAACATTTTCAATGAAATCACATGCATCCAAATGAACGTCTGATATCGTGGCTGAAGGTGCATCCTCATTCAGATTAGTTTCAGCATTCTTTCATTTTTCTTTCATCATGCGTTGATATGCCTCAACGAGGTGTTTAGGGGTGCGACATGTGCGGGACCAATGATTTGACATCCCACATTTATAACAAATGTTGCTTTGGTTTTCGCTCATTTTCCCTTTCGTAGGTCGCCCCGTATTGTGTCGACTCGATTCACCACCGCTATTTTTAGTGTTCTGGGACTCTCGATGCCATGTATATCCCCGTCCTCGACCACGACCACGACCTCTGTTGGGGTCGCGGCCTCTTCCTCTACCTCGTCCGCTTTGATAATTGGCCACATTCGTTTCAGGGAATGAGCTTGCACCGACGGGTCGTGATTGATGGTTTTGTAGTAGGAGCTTGTTGTTTTGTTCCGT